>OMNW01014463.1:58533-81147 GCA_900303245.1 Selene dorsalis
ATATCTGTACTACATGGTATATATGCATAAACATAATTCCTGTGTAGGCTTGACATTTACAGTATATTAATATACACATTTGCTCTGATTTGAAATTTGTAAAGATGACATGAAATGTATGCATTTTGATTTATTTACACTATATATTCCATATATAAAAATGTATTATGAGGTATATTACATTTGTTTCAAACTGTGACATCTCAACAACAGTTGGCCAGATTTCAACTGTGTGCTACAGCTTTGCATGTGTTTTTGGGCAGCAGTGACAAATGTAAAATGTTCTGTATACAGGTGTTAACTGTATACTGATAGTGACAGTGATGTGTTCCTCTTTCGATGACTAGTTGTCAAGTGAACAAATAACCAGTGCTCATACACTTAAAATGAATCTCTATATGTCCCTGACAGGTGATTTTTTTTGTTGCAGGGTGAATAATGGCTGTCCTCATTCAGACACAAATGCTGCAGCAGTGTGACATTGTCGTAGCGCTGCCTTTGGCACTGGAGAACATAAATCCCATCTCCACTCATTTCTTTTAACCATGACGACAAGTGCATTCATAAGTTGTTTTTGTAACACTTATGGGTCATTGTGAAGGGCAACAAAGAATTATGCTTGTCATTTAGCCATGGGAATATTATTTTAGTGACCTCCTGACCTTTTCTCAATCTGGTCAACATTTAGTTTCGACCCCTGATAAATATGAATATCCAAATATTCATTGTCCCCTGAGCATGAATCCTAATGTGTTTCATGACCTCCTGACTTTTCCTCAGGCGCCAGCACCACGCCAAAGACCCACTTACACAAGAAATATAGTATCTACATCCTAATGTTGTAATGTAGCCTCTTGGGGCTGCTTACTGTGATTTAGCATCTTGCTGCTATGACCAATTTTTAACCTCTGTCACTGGAATGTAAATACTGACTAGCAAACACTTGATGTTAAATCAAAGACCAGACCAAACCAGTAAATATTGGTCTGTCCCCTCTGTGAATCAGAGGGAGCACACATACTTAATGCTACAGTGCTGAACCTCCTTCAAAAATCAGAGACGCTTACCCAACTTAATGTCATAATCCCTTCCACTTCATCAGAGCTGCAGAACTACCACCATGACGGCTCAGCTCACTTATTCCGTGGAGAGAACACTCAACCATCCAGCCTCATCAAGTCTATTTATCAGAATGATCTCTTTAAAGTCAGCTCTCCCCATCCCGTCGCCCTACTTAAAGCCATGTCGTGTTAGCGCCCATAGATCGTCTCCCTCATTCACATCGTCACATCACTGTGCTTATTCTCTCATTACAGAGAACGGGACATCAACTCTGTCTTCGCTGGGATTAATGTAACTGGATACTTTGTCAACATGTATGAACATCTCCATTGGAGAAACTTTGCTGTCATTACATAACCCTGATATATGAAGTAAGGATACTACTACATGTCTGATAAAATGGGGTTAAAATTATTTTTCAGTCCATTTCTGATATAACTGTCAAAACTGACTTATAAAAACACTACTATGTTGCATAATTCAGACTTGTAAATGATGTCTGATTGTCACTGTGGTATTTTGGCTTAATGTTTTTCAACTGGGAGTTTGTCTTTCAATTCATTTGCAGCCCATGTGACTCTGTTGTCCCTTGACAATACCAATCTACCTTTCCTGCCCCATTAGTCCCAGGCATTCCTGAATGTATTCCCACAATCCTGTTTTACCCAATCCCCCTAATTACTCTCCCAGAGGACAGCAGTCCTCGGATGAACCATGATTTTCTCCCCTTGCTTGTTAAACACGCTTTTCCACATTTGAAAATAAATATATAAAAACTGTATTTTGGAAGACTAAGAAAAGAGAACACCAGTGATCCTGCAAAATCCTATGTTGAAAACAGGCCACTGTCCTACATAAATCTGCTCTGCTACTGAATTCTACCTCACTCATGGTAGAATATTGATTCACAGTAAATACATATCCAGGGTCGTTTGTTATTCTCTTTTGTTTTCCATCAAGAAATATAAGTGGAGAAACACAGGATACTAAGACACTAATACTTCTCATTACTACTCCTTACAGAATTGTAGATTCTGATATTTTTCACCATTCAACCTGGGGCTCCTGGTGCCAAGTTTTACATATTTATGTATACAAACAGTTTTCTTAAGGTGAGTCAAACACCGATCCTTAAAAGGTCACTGAATATCAAGGTTAAAGGTAAAACATATATCCTCATAAAGCTTTCTCCTCCTTAAAGGAGAAGTTCTGTTTTTCGCAACCTGGACCTTATTTCTGGCATAAAATACGTTCATTTACTCACCCATTCAATTTTGGTGTAACTTGGAGTCCTTGAGACGATATTTAGACCCATTCGCAATCTGCGTATATCCATATAATGCGAGTGATGAGGGCATCGAGAACGCAGCCTCTAAATGAGAAAACTCGTTCATTTCACCAATATTTTGTTATGAATCACCTATCTTATTTCCAAATTGTCCAAACAAAATGACTAGTTGGACGAAGTTCAGCTTCCACAGGCAGAGCATGGAGTGAATGAGCCGTACTGCGGTGGCACACGGCAGTGACATCAACGTAGTAATGTTAGTAAAAACCCCTGTAAAAAAAAACCCCGGATGACAATAACAAGGCAACTCCGAACTGCTCTGAACTCACAGGGGAATAGTACTGGTGATTCATAACAAAACATTGGTGAAATGAACGATCTGAACGAATGATCTGAACGAGTTTCACGGCAGATAATGTCTTATTTAAAGGCTGCATTGTCGATGCCCTCATCGCTCCCATTATATGAATATACGTGGATCTCGAATGGATCTAAATATCGTCCGAAGGACCCCAAGTTACACCAAATTTGTACAGGTGAGTAAATGAACGTATTTTATGCCAGAAATAAGGTCCAGGTTGCAAAAAACGAACTTCTCCTTTAAGGAAGAAGGCGCTTCAAGACGGTATATGGATAATCTCATGCTAAATGGGTGTTTGTAACTCCAGGCCAAATTGTGCATGCTCCATTATGTAATGGCCCCATCATAAAATACCATGGCATGCTATTATTATCAAATGGAAATTTCAAGACAATTTTCTCAGTCGCGGTGAGCTAATGACAAGTTAGGAGAAACCCTCTCAGGTTAGATGGATCTTCTCTGTCTATAGCTGGAGATAAAACAAGTAAAATGTGTGTCTCACGCTCAAGTGGTTCAATGTGCTGGTTATTCTACATCAGTTCTCTGTTCTTTGGAGCCGATTTGCACTTGAATGGCTCAAACAACTGAAAACCTTCCAGTCAGGCAGATTTGTTGCATTTGAACTGACACAGGTGCTGCAAACCCCTCAGTAGAGTTTAAATTACAGCTCATGCTGTTGTTGTTCAGGCAGGTACCTGTGCTGCATTATAGCAGCACAGTGGTTGCTACACCTGGGTTCAACAAATATCTGGTAGTACTGTCACTTTCTTTCCACCTGCTCTATCGCTGTGGAGACTTAGTTTTGCAACCCTGAGCCTGTGAAATATAGCTTCATTATGCAACTGGGAACATCCCAGTGACCTCATCTGGGTTATATGAACAGATGATACACCTCCCCCGAAGCCACAACTGTTTTCACAAGGTGAGTAGAGAGCCCCATTGTAGGCTTCCAAATATTTAACTCAAAACTACTTTCCATTTTCTTATTTATGCATATTTGTTCGACCAAAACAAACACATGTGCCTTTAATGTCATTTATATCCCTAAAAAATAAATAATAATAATAATAAAATCACTTAATTAGCTTATTAAATTGTGGAACGCCTGCTTTCGTTTGTTTTCCTCCTTCAGATTCAATTAACAGCACAAACATGTAATAATATTCAGCAGCTGACTAAATAACATGTCTCTCAGACATTAACCTGCAGCACATGAACAGCACATTCTTCAAAATAAATGCACACCCTTCAGACAGAGGTCCATTGTTAGTAAAAACACTTGTCTTTGAGCTAAAACTTTGAGCTACTTTGTATTAAGATATAAAACCACAACACACACCGCAGTCATCAGATTTCCTAAACATGAAGCACATAATATTTCAGTGGTGGAAATGGGCAATTTCCAAAATACAGCACATCCCACCACCTCATTCATTAAACATTGCTGCCTAAATAATGTGAGGCAACTTTTCTGTGCCTGTAACTGTGGGTAAAATACAGTTGGAGAGGGGTCATGACACCCCGCACCTGCACAGGCTAATCACCCACTCTGAGACTGAAGGGTGAGAGGTCTGAGGGCAGAGAGCATGCACACACGTGTGCCAACCTGAATCTCACACCTCACCTTTTCCACCCTCTGTCATTTTCTTCCCCTCCCACTCTCTCTCCCCCACCACATGCAACCCACCCCTCCTCTCCCCTGCTGATTTGCTGCCTCGCTGCCATTTCCTGTAGACAACTTGTCATGCTGCTACACAGCTGCCCCAGGGTGCCTAAGTCATCATCACGAATGCAGATCACTCCACCCCATGATGGACCCACACGGAGATGCTCTGTTGGCATGTCTCTACTGCGACTCACTTTCAGTCTTTTCTAAATTTTAACACATAAAATGTTTTGACTTAAGTTTTGTTTTTCTCACATTGCCTTCATCTGCTGTCCTCCTCACTCATTTTCTCTGCACACAAGATGACACACATTCACAGAAATCCATACAAATGTGATTTAACCAGTGGCAATACTTAAGTAATTACCAGTACAAGGTAAAAGGTGTAGCCCATTTGAATGATGCTCTGCTATTTTTCCCCTCAATGTGAGGAACAAGGAGATTTGTAAGTCATATAAACTTGTCACAATTCATAGACATTTTCATTAAGTTATTACTTTATTAACTTATCTAACACTTAAATGGAGACTGTCCTATAAAATTAATGACCGCATTGGTTGTCTGTGCAACCAACTTAAACCACCAACAGTTACATTTTGCTCAAGCAGGAAGCAAAGGAGGAAGTCCGGTGAAATAGTATGAAGAACAACACAGATCCATGCTATGATCTTACCTACAGTGAGTACACCTATTTAAATGTACTTAATCACTTTCCGCCATTGGATTTCATGCTTGCTCTTATCCTGTTGCAGCTTCCTAACTAAACAACTAACTAACAGAACTAAGAGCGTAAAACTTAAGCGGATGCATTAACCTGCTCCTAGAATAACCATACTGAAGATAGTGGAAAGTTGTCATGGGAACATTCTCCCTTTCCTGATCTTTGACTACCTTCCCCTCAACACCAAAGCACTGACATGAATTACGAATTACAGAGGTAAACAGAAGAAAAATCTGCTGTGTGCACGTGAACGAGCCTTGTAAAGACTGACAGATGATGGCATGTAGCTCTCATCTGGGAAAGAAACTCGAGACTGTTTTTTCCCAATTTATCTTAAGAAAAGGTGACGCCATTAGTCTTACAAGCAAAACAATGGCAGACAAAGAGTTAAGATTTATAACAGGATCTAAAGCCTACCTGTGTATCCATTAAGCCTGCAGTTTGTTTCTCCTGGAGACATTCTCCAGGAGAAACAAGCTGGGGTTTTTTGTTGTTGTTTTTTTTAATAAATTCTGAAATTATACAAAAAACGAAAGCTGGTCCAGTTAGTATAAAATGTTTTATTTTATTTATTTATAGAGGAAGCCAAAGAAGAATGAAGCCAATTAATTTGAAAAACAAATATGTGGCAAATTAAACTACATGAAAGGTCCAAGCGCAACACAGGACACTGAGATTTGGGATATTCTATTTTGTTTTCTCTAATATTTTGGTGTGCCTGTCGTTGTTTTGCAAGAAGGATTCGATCTCTTATTACCTGTGGTGTTAACGGGTAATTTCATAATCTTGTTCATACAATTAACTGGATTAACTGGGAATCCCTGATGCACTTTTGTTGCAGTGGTCACAGGGGTTCTCACTTTTGTTGCACTGAGGTTGTACTTTGGAGCCTGTATTTTTCAATTTAGTCTCTGTTTTTAATTATACATAAGATCAAATTCCCCACACATCGACTTAAAACTAATACAATTATGTTAAAATGGTACGATTCTGAATCACTTAACATTTCAGAGATACGACACAGGGGTGCACTCAGCTTTGTAATGTTCAAAACGGACAAGGCATGGCACTCAATATAATCAACAGTGGGATGTTGAGGGAAGTGTTATTGAAAAAATTAGACATATAGCCCCTGGTCATTGTCCAGGGAGATGCCTGAACATTTCCAAAGGTTGTAAACATTGATATTTGTTCGATATTGACTCCAGATTGACAGCAGGATAACAAATGACTCCCCACTGTGGTTTGCATCTTTATATTGCCCTGTGTAAATACAAATAATGTAAAAAAAAAAAAAAAAAGCAACAATCATTTGTTCAAATTAGACATGCTCTGATCGTCCCATTTTCTGGACTTTGAATGTGCTCAACACAGCTGGTACACCCTGACAGTGCTACCAAACATCAGATGGGCATTATGAAGACAGAAGCTACACAGTTTGAAAGACTTTGGTGATTCTGACAAGCACACAACACAGGCCAACAAACTGAAATGTATCTCATTATTCTCCTCGCACAGAAAAGCATCCACCTGAGCAGAACAATCCCCCAAAAATTGTTTGGCTTCACCTGGTGTTCCCACTCACCAAAAACACACTGATCAGAAATGGCAGACGGGGGCTTCACACACGTCTTTTTTTTTCCTGCTCTCATTTTTTTTTTCTTCTTTAAAATCACAAACATTGCTGTGGGGCAGTTCATGGATCATAAATGTGGAACGACTTAATGCACCCTTTAGCGGGTCTCGTTCATGCTCCGTGAGGCTGCCTTGAAGCAGGTCTTGAGAGCAGCAGCAGGACTTCAATGCATCTCAAGTGTAAGTGAGGGAGAGAGAGAGGGAGAGAGGGAGAGAGATGGCGTTACAGTACTGGAGATGCAATAGCTGGCAGCTGATGGAAGATATCTCTACTCCACAAATAGAGTGGCAGTGAATTATTAAAAAGGGAAACAGTCATTTTGTGAAAAGGAGGAGGAAAAAACACACCTTTCCATACCTTTCACAATAGAGACCACAGTTGGTGTGTGTGTGTGTGTGTGTGTGTACAGGTCGGCAGTATACACTCCAAGGCTTTAAAAGCTCTCATCCTGCAGGGATAGACAGGTTCACTGGGAAATAAAGAGGCTGTTAAACTACCCTGCAAGTACTTGCCTACTGGGCAACAGTCATGTTGGGGAAGAAATGCAGGTGTGTTTACAAAGGGAGGGGAAGAAATGTAAAGAAAGCGATGTGGGAAAGACACAGTTTCCTACTGCATTAGGGGATGTATGAATGTCAGTCAGGATTTTCCAATTATATGCATTATTTTTCTATTTAGCTCAAAGGCAGCAGAGGTGTTAAAAGTAAAAGCTCAAAAGCATACAATAACAAAACAAGCAAAGTAGCTTTAGAAAGGAAATAAACATGGCAGCAACACATAATGGCTGTCAAAATTGTTTAATGTACCTGCCTCAACATTTACATTTGCTGTTGCTGTTACTTTCCTTTACTGTAGGTGGTGCATGATGAAATGGGATGAAAATGCCTGAACAGCGCCCCCTTGTGGGAAATGTGCATAGATTCTAAACCTGGCTTCACAAAAAGGATGTGGAAAATACTTTGATGAGGTTTTTCACATCCAAAAATGAGCGCGTTTTCAGACATGCCCGGGTCACCAGTCAGGGAAAACTAGAGGCACTGATCGGTCTTTTTATTTTTTTTCATCTGGAGAGTATGATTTCTGTCACATCCCATTAGCCAAACGGTTATGGTGCAAACAATGCACATCAATAGCACATCAACCAAAAACTGCACCTCCTGTAATTGGGACATTGCATAGTGTTTTCCCTGCGATTGTTCCCCGTCAGGCCAATTAAAGGCCAAAAATAGATTTTTATCTTTTATATTTATTTTCTCCAGTGTTTGTTCCATGTCTCTCCATTCTAAGGAAAAGACTTTTGCACTTGGCCATACTGCCATTTTGATAATTTTTCAAATAACTGTGTAGCAACTGATGACTAGCAATTAAGATTTGTGATCCTTGATTGCTACAAAATGGATCATAGGTTTTAAAGTCTTAGGCAGCAAGGGTTTGCGACTGGAACTTCAAGGAGTTGACAGCGAGAGGAAACTTTGCCTGAACTGGACATGACTGACTGGTGTTGCAGCACTCCACTGACCTGGCGAAGCTATTTCCTGGTTTGTTTCAGGGACTCCAGTACTGTAAATGGTTTTGCCACCCAGTGCAGTCAGTGTTCACCTTCAAGGGACACTGAAGTGGCCCTACATCACAACTATAATTCATTTTAATTGAACTTTTCAAAAGTTCCAGAGATCACACTCCACCTAGAACCAGATACCAGACGGACAAGAGTCCCTGCTTAATCACTCAGTGGCATTTTCAACAGTCTAACCACAGCCCTCATAAAAAAAAAAAAAGTCTGTGAATTAAGAAGTTGGCATCACTCACGACGGATGACATTTTTACTTGGTTTGAGAAGAGAGAGATGAAAAAGTGGGGGAAAATCCCACACTATAGTGACTGAAAGACACTAATCACTGTTTGGTGTGTCACACCATATAATAATCTCCAACCAGAGCATCCAATCATGTCTCTGAAATGGGAGAATAAAGAATCCAACAGATTTAACGAGACTGATCTGTTGGTACATATCAACATATCAATGCAAACACTGAAAAGCTGCGGGCACACAGGATGAGGGAGTGTTTACTGAGCACTTTCTGTAATCAAAACATCACAATCACTGCTATAACACCCCCCATGTTTTAGATTGCCTCCTTGTTAACAGTACACATTCATCTATGGCTCTTTTTTTTCTCTACAGCAAATATTGGATTTCTGAATGTCATGGCAAAATGCCACACAGTCAATGGAGGTACATGTGACACTGATACAGGTCCATGGATTATTAAGTCACTGTATGTGGCCTTAGTGTGCTATAGGTAAAATTTTCATTTGACTTGTTTAAATGATTTCTGATTTGGTGGAAACTATAGACGGGGAAAATGTCACACTTCCAATATCTGACAAAGGAACTGCGCTTTAGCATCGCTACAGTGTGTGCTGTGAAATAACTGTGAGGTGCCGCGGATTATTACAAGGGTACAGAGACACAAATTGAGTCGAGATGGGAATTATCACCGTAATCTCACACAATATAGGAGTGAACCGTGAACTTGAAGATGGGTCGTGAGGGGTTGACATTTAAAAACTATCTGGAGGGAGGACACATTGCTGCTCGCTGTGGGAAGCCTTGTAGATATCCTTGGCTGCTTTAATGATCCTTATTCATCTTTACCTAGTCACCCGCCATGTCACACACATACCACATCCCTGCACAGACACACTGGCATACATTTTACCACAGTGGATCTGACTTTGGTCACACATGATGATGGTTCTGTGCTCTACGTAGCATAGCACATGAATTATAGAGCACAAGTTCCATGTGAGTTGCAAGTTGTATTCTCTTCCTTTGAGCTACACTCCGACTACATAGTTTTTCAGACACTCTCACTCTCACATATTTTGTCTTCACATGAGTGGGATATAAGTTTTACTTCACTGGCTCTGAGAGCAGAAAAATAAGTGGTGATGTGCAGCACTTTATTTCCATGTCAGGATTCTCCTTTTCCACTTGATTGGCCTTTCATCACACAGCATGAGGTGCAGACACAGAGGCAACAGGAAATGGGAGCAAAGAATGGCATGCACTGAAAACGAGATGAGGAGCAGACAGGGGATTAGGTGGAGGGAGGAGGCCTGACGGCTGATGATCTTTGATGGAGCATCTGGCGAGACACAAAAGGATGACTTCCAACTGAAATGCTGCTCCACATTCCCCCCCACACACACACCTGTGCATGTACGCAGCAAGTGAGACCTATTCAAATACTCCGTTCACTCAGAAATTAAGACAATAAAACAGAGTGCATCAAAAGTCCAAGGTGCCAACAGCCTGCACATGCAGAACCACTGGATAAGAGAGAGAAAACTCATCACCAGCTGCCTGTCAGCCATTTCCTTTCATTTGTTTCTCAGAATGAGACGAATCAGAAAAACCCTCATGTGGAAAAATTCTCTTCTGTTTTCTCTGCCACCCTGTCTGCTCATCTGTTTTACCTTGTCACTTTGTTCACACCATGTAAAAAATTGAGTTTAGCAAATGCAAATCCATACATGCAGGTATTTTACTCCGATAACCTGCTATGGCAGTGGTACAAACAGGGCTCCTCCTACATGCCTCTATGTGTCCAACTTTCTGTGTCAACAGCGTGAGAAGAAAAATCAAAATCCAGAAAGTTGGAGGAGAGGGTACAGCAGCTTATTATGGCTCCCACTGGAGGGTGTTCAAAAGAGCTGTGCTCTGACACCCAATGTGCTGGGTTTGTTGCTTTCTGTTTTAATCTTGCCTAAAGATATATGTTTATCAAAGTGAATTTTCAGCGTCTGTTTTCAGGGCTTTGCCAGCGCTTTCAAATCTCCCAGTATTCAAAGGAGCAGGCCAGAACATGAAACGATGAGCACATCACCAGCTCAGACTCTACCAGATGCAGCAACACAGCGCAACAGTAAATCACTACAGTAATGTGATGACTGCATGTTGATGTGAAAGCCAGGGTGCAGGAGACTGTGTGGGAGGGAAAACACTGCTGTCAGTTCTAGCAACATTCTGTACTTGTTTTCCCCTTTAAAAAGTTGATATCCATTGATGCTGCACCCAACAGGTGTGTGTTTCCTTTGAAAAGTTAAAAAGTTCCATGCAAACTATACAGTAAGATCATGGCTGGTGTTGCGTTTTTTTGTTTTGTTTTGTTTTGTTTTTTTTAATAAAGTTAACTATTGACCATTTTTTGCGTCTGACAGTGCCAGTGGATAGAGATAAATGCAGCGAAGGAGTGAGAAAGGGAAGAAAATGCAGCAAATGGTTCCAGCATCCAGGAGTCAAACTGAGGACTTGCTGCTCAGGGCATTTCAGGCCATTTGGTATTCACCCTACCCATTTAACTGGTACACCTTACTACCCACACATTAGGTCAAAATTAAGTTAAACCGTTCTTTTACTATTAAAAAATTACACAATGAAAATGTAAAATCAGCCAATCATTCACTTTTTTTTAATCATTTTCAGTAACTACAAAACTAATCTAAAATGCAGCACACTATCTGCATTGTAGCTGTGTGGTTACTGTTTTCTGACTTTGTACTTTTGCCCGGTCTGTAGTTATGAGCAATGAGCTGTAGTCCAAAGAAAGACAGAGATATCTAGATGGACAGATGAGGGCTGTTTGAAGTGAAAACTAGCTTGTATTATAGCCACGTCTTAACCTGGCTGAAACTAAAGCTATTGTTTGTTACTGATATTTTATTGAAAGACTTTCAAGTTGACATTTTGTGGTAGTCTGTTTCAGATCAAATAAAGCAGCAGCTAAACCAACATGACTGGCCAAGAATAAAGAAACAGCTAAACTGCTGAAGGTAGCTAGCTTTGAGGAACTCATTGGATGCACCTTATCTTTTTAATGAATTTAGTAAAATTTGCATTGTATTTGTAATGTAAGTTGCAGTTAAATCACAGTGAAGGTATTTTATTTATATTCTGTTGATTTTAACATATTTGATTTTACAATGGACACTTTGCTAAAAAGCAAAACATGATTCAGCGCATCCAGTGAGTGACTGCTGCTTTATTTATCTGAAACGGACTACCACAAAATGTCAACTTGGATGTCTTTCAATAAAATATCAATAACAAACAATCGCTTCAGTTTTAGCTGAGTTAAGCCGTGGCTATCGTACAAGCTAGATTGTTAAGTGTAAACAATGAGCTAACAGAAGTTTATTTTTGCTGTTGAGGAACTGTGAGGATTAACCAAAAGCACGTGATAATATGTGCATTTTAAGAAACTGTATTGTATGTGGTATATGGCAATTATCTTTTTTTTTTGTATAAAATACAGGCCCTAAAAATATTTAAGACATTACAACCTTCCCATCTGTTGTACAGTCTGCAGTCTGGCCTGCAAACTTTAAAAGCTTCTTTTGTTGGGTAGATTAGTGGCAACACAATAAACTTGAAGCTGCATCAATGCATTTTGTGTACTTTGGGACAGGAGAACAAACTGATCATTTGACATCATCACCTTAGAGAGTTGTAAAATGTGTTAGCATTAGAAAACGACACAAAACAACACCAGCATTTTCCACTTGCCAACAGACAAAATGAAGTTACAGTCACTGCAGAGTAACAACTTACAGATGTGATAATGCCCTGTGGAGCTAAGGGAGAACTGCTGAGTTTCATTGCCACCAGTGACACATTTCACAATACAAGGAATCATTTAATCCACTGTTAATGCGAAAACATTGATTAGTGCAGCTTTAAGTTTTCTGCCTCAGTATCCCCTCAGGAAGAAGTAGAGGACATGACTGGGGAGAATTAGCTACATCTGCACTGCTCTGCTTTGCCTGCTCTTAATGTGACTCCTTCTGCTACTGGGAATAAGACTTGAATGCGGACAGGGGCAAACGGTTATGCACCTGCGACCTTTCAGCAAAATAGAAGGTGGTCACATCTTGGGCAGCTCTACAGTGGGGGCATGTCTCCCTGTAGTGGTTTGTAGTTTACAGACAGGCTACCCATAACCTCCCTTTTCATTGTGAGCAAAAATTGCCACTTAGCCCTTCTTGCTGTACCTCTGTATGTGTGTATGTGTCATACAAGACATGCACTGCTGAGCTCTTCATCTTAAACTCTAATCCCTGAGGTCAAAAGCCTTTCTCCCTTGACCCCAGCACTTTGCCGCTGACAGCAGACTCCGCTAAGTCTTGTTCAGATCTCTCTTTTAATTAACCACTTCCATTTTTAGCTTAACCCTGATCTGTGCACCCCTGTTTATCCATCACAATTAACATAACTGTGTTCATAGCTACTGCTGTTGTCGTTGCTTGGGTGAATGTTAATCTAGATATCACTGTTTGACACCATTTTGCAGCATAAGTCTTTTTTTTCCCACTGAAATTATTCAAATTTGTCCCTGTTCATGTCTGTGGAGATTTCTTTTGAAGAAATAAACAACCTTTACTTTGAAAACTTTTTTTTACTTTTATGGCTTGGCCCAGATAATGAGCCAAATGCTTTCACCAGTGGTTGAACAATACTTCAGCATACACAATTTGTGAGTTTCCAAGTGGTTCACCACTTCACTTGATTAATTATAATTTCTTGATTTTGCACTGTACTGTAATGAGATCTATGTCTCTGAAAGTTAGAGTTCAAAAGAGTCAAGACAAAATCTTTCAGGATGAACGGTTTTAAAAAGTACTATGAAGAAAATTTCAAGACTTTCTCCATGGCACAGTGTGTTTCTTATCTACAGAGGGGAAATGGAAATGGAATGTTAAATCTGTACTTAAAGTTCCTTTCAAATTCCTAGTAGTTGTAAAATAGAGAAAAAATAATAATGTAACATTTCATGTATATGAAAGTGCTCCTTCCACATTTGACATGCTATTGAAATTGAAAGTTTGAGACCCCACCTGACTGTGGTTGCTCTGAGGTTTTTTAACCGCAATTTTTTACATTGCCATCGACACGTCAATAATGTTGTTAATAATTTACTGCTGAAAGCAGTGCAACAAGAGAAAGCTCCTAGGAAATGTGGTTTTGAGTCAAGTCAATCTACCAACTTGAAACAGTTTATTACAATAGGAGGTGATTTCTGCTATAGCACATTTCTTTAGTGAAAATTTGCAAGAACGACTAAAAAATGAATAACTACCTGAGCAATAAAATACAAATCAAATGCTGCTACTCATTTTTTTTTCCTGCAAGTGGCTCCGGGAGGTGTTGGTTATGGGGCTGTTTTTGATGCCGGCTTCTGGAGAAATATCGTAAGGTTTATTGAGACATTTGAGAACATGTTTTTTCTATGGGACTTTTGTAACAGAAAGTCTGCTGGCAGGTAAACTGAAAGCCTCTGCTACAGCTATTATTTTCATTATAAATGATTGCAGCAATTAGAAAATGTCAGGATAGTGTGAATGTCAGCGCAAGTTCCATGGAGAGAAGTTGGGCAGTTATTTCTGCATGAATATAATTCACAATAGTGTTTCAAAAAGAAAAGCAGTAAAACAGTAAATCCTCACATCTGAGAGGTTTACGGTATATAAGATTTGATTATAAAGATTTTCAACTCTAAAGGGATATTCCGGCGTACACCCATGGTGCTGTTCTGAGCATTATTTGTGGCTGTGAGTGGCTTTTTTGATCAAGGTTGGCTCATGGCTACAAAGACAGCAGTATTTTGCTATCTGGCTGTCTGTGCAGAAGTCGCTACAGCTAGAGAGGTTTGCAGTCGGCAAATTTGATCTCTCGAGGGGGTGTTCTACTCAGTGTCACGGTGCGTTAGACCATGGGTTAAACTTATGCCGGAATATCCCTTTAATTTATTATTGGAATTCACCTCTAGTTTCCTCAGTGAAAAAGTACAACTCATGTTAGGTCAAGTTATTTTCTGTAATAGCAAATACTGTTCAAATGAGTTGTGTGCTTCTAACACCTAACAGGTTTTGCTGGAGTCAACTGGTGTGGGAACCTCTTACTGTGCTGCTCCAGCCACTTGACCTGCAGCTCCACAGACAAAACAGATCAGTAAGGAGCTGCCATAGCAACAGGGAACCACCTCTTCCTCAAGAAGCCCTTGGGACCCAGATAGAAACAGATGAGGCCAGGGTGATACTTTGAAAGAGAAGAGGGAGCATGGCAGGGAAATTTTAATGAGAAAGTTTTAATTGCCACATTTGTTTGAGAGAGAGAATTTCAGAGTACTAATGAAAGAGAATAAACCAAAAAATAATGTTGCACTTGAGTGTACACTCGGGGGAAGCAGTGCAGACAATGGGGAGGCAAAAAAAAAAAATGAAGGCAGATTCTGTTCCAAAAGGCCATGAAGAAGAAGGAGGAGTAAGACTGAAGAGCAGACAGCAGGAGTTGGAGGGAAAAATGGCTGTCATGCATAGTAGCCGCGCCTCATGGGAAATGATAACAAAGCGAGATGCTATCTAATTATATCTCGCTTACCAAATCGATTTGAACTGCAGCAACAGTGGCAAGTGCAACAGGCAAGAAATCTATTCCGAGCACCGTGCAAAGCGTAAAGGAATCACACGGCAAAATTGAAATCATCAATGACCGTCAGAGAGAGCGGATGGTAGTGTGGCTACTGGCAGCTCAGTGGTGATCAGAGTCTTATCCACACATCTGCTAGACACCAATCTTGTGCAAAAACCTGGAAGCACTCCCAGTCCTTCAGAGTTAGAGAGTCGTAGCAAAACAAAATCACAGCTAATCTATTGTCTCACAGCAAGTTTCTCAGCAGTCTACTTTCTTTAGAAGAACAACAAAAAAAAACATAACAGATATCGTGTAAGGTGTGAAAAATAAAGAGTCTATAACATTCTTTAGGACCAGAAAAAAAGTCATTCACCATGTTTTTCTGACAATGCAGCATTGACAAACAGCTATTTCCCTTTAAAGAGGAAGAAGGCGTTAATTAGCAGCAATAAACCTTGTCTATGTGACAGGTCTGCCAGCAAATATTGAAATGTACAATGCTTGGCTGAGGATACATCTGCTTCAGAATGTCCCTGAGATGCTCAGTTTAGGGTTAATGGAGTCTGTTTCATGAGTCAAACATGTATCAGACATGAAGTGTGGTCTCTACTCCAAGCTTTGCCAAGAAGCCACTGTGAGCCACCGCAGCTGCCTGTGTTCTGTCTTTGATGTTTAATTCATTTTCTTGGTAGCTTGTAAATGTGTCTTTTAGAGCTATGGAACATGAAGCCCAGTGTCTCCAAGTACAGTACAGACACATCTGAGATGGAAAGGTTGAGACGACAAGTGGTGGGTAGCTTTAACGCTACATGATTCCTACAATCACAACTCCATGTGCAAATTTGTGTAACAATGGAAAGTGAGTTAAATAGTCCACTTGTTCACTTGTGTACGAGAACCGATTTTTGAATGTTCAATGTGCAGAATCCACGACTCAACCACAACATATGGCAAATGCGGCTTTTGTCACCGTTTTTGTTTTCCCTTTATTTTCATCTAAAAAACATGTGAGCCGACGAGAGTCTGTTTGTTTGTCCTCCGTCATGTTTCTCAAACCCTTTAAAAAAAAAAAAAGTGACAATGACAATGAGGACATGTAGCATGAAGCACCAACAAACACTTCAACTGACAGTGTGTATCAGCAGCAGATGGTGTTTCATGGACATAGGACGTGTGTACAGTTCTTCAAATGGTTTTGACACCAGGTATCATATGGCAAAACCTGATTGACTGCTTGCTTTTGTAATATAGAGGTGATAGTAATGCAATCAAAAATCTCTGCAGTTAAACTGTAAATGCACCAAAGAACAACTGAATATCCGCTAAAACTTTTCCAAGAAGTATTCGAGACATAATACTGTCTGGTACAAATCCAGCTGAGGGGCATGCCCCCTATCTTCTCATTTTGGCTTGGACCACAATAGTGGAGCCAGCCAGATAAACCCCAATGTCAGTGACTGATTGATGACTCACTGACTGAAAAGATACACTATTGGTTGATCGCTACTGATTGATGAGTCAGAAATAAAGCTTTGTATTCAAGTAAAAGAAATCACTAGTCATATTGGTTTATACTGTCAATGTTTTATAACTCCTGAAGCTAAATGGAGATATTTTAATGGACAATGATGGAACAAGATGCAGCATAAGTAAGAGACACGTGTTGCTGGTTGGTATAAAAGGCCTTAAGATAATGAGAACTGACAATGACTCTTCAGTTTCCAGAGGCTGAAGTCATCAGTCTGTCTTGGAAGATGCATTTGTTTCACCCAGAGAGTTTCTGTCTGCCCACTGAAATGGCATTGAGCAGTAATCAGGGGCACATTAACACATGTTAGTATTCACAGAGGAGGCGGTGGTGGTAAGATAAAGAGCACAGACAGGGAAGATAAGTGTAGATTGAGGAAAACGAAGGAAATCCACTCCATTTGAGCGATGAAAGAGGTGGAGGGTAAGAGACGGAGCGGGGAGGTGAAAGATGGAAGAGAAAAGGCGCGCCGGCGCTGATCGCAGACTGCTGATGATGAAAAGCTGCGTTCGGTATGCAAGTGTGGACCCGTTAATGAAAGGGAAACAGCAGCATGCGTTGCCATCGTTAGCCCTCATTAGCCCCCTCTCTGGGGGGTCTGTTGTGAACGCACTGAGGAGGCGGCTGGATGGAGGGAGACACACCACAGATGGAAAGATGAAGGCGTGGAAGGAGAAGAAAACAAAAGAGGATGTGGGGGGTGGGAAGTTGTTTGAGCTTTGTTGTTGATAAAACATGTGTGTAAAGATAATCTGAATTTTGTCCCACATGTATACACTGTTTGTGACTGCTTTGATATCACAGCATAAACTATATGTCTCCCACCACAAAATTATATATATATATATATATATTTATTTATTTATGCATGAGACATCCTGGTACAGTAGTGTGACTAATTATCTGCTGAAACACTGTATTAGTTGCATGATTACCAAGCTCCTCTATAGCTAATTACATAGCCTGCTCTTGCCTGACCTCTGCCAGCATGATACATTGCTCTAATTCTCAATCTCCCACTCCTTCGACCAACCCCCCCCTTTCTTTTTTCGTCTTTTTAAAAGTTCACTTCAACTCCCTTTGAAAATGTGACCTTTTTATACCTTATCTTAACTACCCATAAAATATGGCCATAAAATATAAAAAAGGAACATTTTACCCCTGATGTCAAAATTAGCATAACCCACTACCCCAGTTAATTAAATGAACTGTTTAATACACAGGATGTTTTCTACCTATTTGGCTTCTGTGTCAAAAGCTTATTTAAACCATGATCTACTGCACAAATACAGGTATTTTTTTAAGGCAGCATTAACTGGTGTACCAAAATAAGAGGCTCATAATTCTCCTAAAAGTTAAATGCAATGCAAAAAAATGTTTTTTTTATTTATTTATTTATTTTTTGCAGAAACAAGCAGTGACCAAGTCAGTGTTGATTCCCTCGACAACAACAGTGTAGCATTTCCTTTTAAGCATTGCAGAAAACCATCTCGAAGTATATTTAATTCAGCTTTTCCCTATATCTTCTCGTCTTGGCAGAGGACGGAAGAGGAAAAATAAAAATGTTCTTTAGACAGATACCTTGGATGGAAATTTCAGCAGGGTAAGTAAAGCATCCACCAAGGATGTGTGTCAAGACAGTAAATCTGGCATCCTCCTTTGTTCTCCCATTCTTCAAACTGATTTTATGTCTTTCACAAGGTTCAATTGCTCATTTCCTGCCCAGTGTCAGACATATTGATGTCACCTATCAAACGTATTTTGGATCAGACTGAAGGAGAAAAAAACAATTAAAAAAAAAAAAAAGCCAGACCATTGTGTCTGCTGGAAGGGTTGATGTGTGGTGGATGTCTGTGCCTACTTTCTGTGCTGTTCATACACTGCTTCGTATTTACTGGCCTAATGGTTGTCTAATGTGTTGTAGTTGAGATGACAATGCTTAGTAGGCTTAACATGAAGTAAATCGCTCTCTGGTACTGGTAAGGCCTGTTTGACCTGACTCTGTTGATGAGAGAAAAACAGACTTCCACGTTAAATTTGTACTTCTGAAGACAGAAGTAGGTGGCAAAGTCCATTGTTCAAACATATCATCACTCTACACCAGAAAAGTACCACACTGTGGCTATTTTTCACATTAGACCATGGTATTCCATTGCCCGTAGCATCAGTGCAGCTATAGATTATGTATGGACACTTTTCCTTTGTTTCTATGCAGTCTAACCATTTTCTTCTCTCAGGAAGCTAATAATTTGTCACTTATTTTAATCACAACAGTATGTAAGGTCACGTAACTGTTTATTTTTATTTAGGAAAGAAATTGGAGATGTCAAAGGGAACAGGAATCTCACAGTCACCTATTCTGAAAATCTAATTGAAGTGGCAGCAGTGTGAACATGGCATAATGTGGCTGAGACATACATTTTCACACATCAATTATAAAAACAACAGCTTTAAAACTCTAATGCAGAACGTTAGATACAACTGAATTACAGTACACAAAGTCCACTTAAAACCCTATCAGCACATCAACAGAGATTGCACTTCAGCAACATTCTGGTTCATTCATCAGCTGTGTGGCTACCATCATGTGCCGTCACATTAATGCAGGTGTACAGCATTATGGTGATTATAACCTGGTATTTCTAACCATCACTGTACTGATGCTAATGAGCTTCCTCCACCACCCTGACCTCCTCATTATGTTCTAAGCTTTTATTATTGTTTATTCAAACATGATTTCATCTTCAGACATGTTGTTGTGTATTAGGGGGAATTAGTTCTCTCATTACTGCTTGGATTCTTTAAAGCCTTTTTTCCTGATACATGGAAGTGTATTAACATTGTTATTATATGGTCAATTCATTAAGTGTCTATAGTAATTATTTTTACAACAGGCAGTTGCACATCTTTTTAGGAGAGACTACTCTTTATGGGAGTCTCTGCTCAGTTGTTTAAGTCCTTGTGCAGTATGGGCTATCTAGTTTCTGACACCTCTAACTGATGGACGTGCTGGATTTTTCAAACTGCTGCACAATCAGAGATGCCTCAACCAACACAGAAATGATTCTACAGGAATCTAGCACCCAGCTGTGATGAACAAGTGCGAAAACATCAATGCTTTGCTCAATACCAAACCTGTGCAAACTGTTAAGCGTTCAAGGTAGCCGACAGCATCTATAACATGCACATGCACATTAAAGCTGCGGCTTGTTTCAGTGGCTAGGTAACCATTGTTCCTACGGTGGCAAGTTTACATACGTCAGTTAACTATTTAAAAAGCCCCACACAATCAAATATTAGACTAGAATAGTTTCATCATCACATTATCACAGGCAAGCTTTCATCTCCAGCACAAGCTGTCCAAGTTTAATATTCTGGCTTTGTCATGTCTCTTTGAAAATGCATCAGAAATAAAGAAATGTCAGAAGAGTGAATGATGAATGAGAGGATGTTTTACTGCCTTTTCATCTTTACCAGTTAACAAGAACTAGGTAGAAAAAAACCCACTGAATTCACTGCACAGCTAGGAAACTATGGGCACCTCCCTGCAACTTTTAAGGGTGGAAGGTTTTCTTGTGTGTTCATCCAAGCATGTGGTGAATTAATCAATGCACCTTAAATTTCAGTTTGATGACTTTTTCATGGAAGAGAGCCAACAACTATGTGACTAACAAGTCCAGATGAGGAACTTCCAGGTGCAAAGAGCTAGAGAGACTGACATAACAGTGGCCCAACAGGACCGCTCCCGTTATGCCCAATGATTGGTCCATCTATGTGACATTTAACTGTATCAGGGTGACATATCTGCAAAATACACTGTGGTCAGAGTGATTATCCAACTTAATAAACTAACTCTTAAATCTACCCCTCTTTCTTCTCTTCTCTCTTGCCCCGCTGTCACCACATCGTCTCCAGGCTTTTAAATTAAAAGCCCTCTTCAGAGTTGTTTAGGTCTGCCTTCATGAGATAAATAAATATACAGAATGAAAACACTGTTCAATAGTATATCTATTTGAGGCACTGCATGGGAATCCACCTTGGAAACAACATCAGTTTTCACTCTTTCTTTCCAGTCTGCTGTCTCCACTCCATTATGAAAATGTCAGCACTTTGAGGCCGGGAGTGCTCTCTGCCTCAAAAAAAGGAAGAGTTGATTTGATTGGCCGTGATTGATGCCAACCCCTGACACACCCACAGACACTTAATTGAACCTCTTCTAAACTGAGGTGCCCCAGTGACATATGTGGTCACATTATTACCAAAAATCTGCCTGAGTCTGCACCTTGGCTTGCAAAAAAAGGCCCAAACCTGTTTAATAAGATCAGTCCTCACAGCCATTGAATCATGACTGCCTTCTCTTGGCTGCTAATGAAATTGGTAGCCATTGAGAGGCCAGTTTATGTGATCAGCCATTTCTGTGGGCCACCTCCTAAGCTGCAAGTAGATAAAGAGCAGGCTCCTCTTTTATTTACCACTTCTCTTTCAACTCATTCTGCTAATCTTTCTCTTCCTTAAAGCGCCTTTTCCTCCCACAAGCTTAGTGGCTTTGGCTGCAGCCTCGGCTCTGTGTGATTTTATCGTGTAAAAAGAGGAGATATTTTCCTCTTCTACTTTTCACAGGTCTCAGGTATAACAAGGTCGGAAGTGAAGGAGGGAAGTATGCATCAACAGACACTGTCAGAGAAAAGAGAAGGGGAAATGAGATGTGGCTCACAAGTCAAATGGGATGAAGTGGAGGGAAAAGACAGCTTCTAGAGGATGGGTCAAAAATTGACTCGGTGAGCGTGAGTGTGTGTGTGCTACAGTCACAAAAGGAATGCAATTAGCATGTGGTGTGGCGTGCGTGAACAAGCATATGTGGAAAATCCCTGCAGGTACGTAAAGCCACCGGGGAGTATTGCCGGGAGGAGAGAGGATAAAAAAAGAGGGTGATTGACATTCACTATAATCCATAACTCCCTACATGTCATCCAATTTTTACAATTGAAACACGAAAAAAGAGCTATGAAGTAGCAGGCAGACAATGAAGGTGGACAGCGGGGAGCAGAGAGAGAAAGAAGAATGAAAGAGGGAGAGTGACGGACAGAGAGACTTAATTCCACAGACTGAGTGACACACAGAGAGAAACTGCAGGAGACTAGAGAAAGTTTTGGCATTTTATGCAGTGTGCAGGAGACGAGAGACGAAAAATAGCATGAACAGGAAAAACAATAAAGCGGCAAACAGGAGGTGGGAAATAAGTCACAGGGAAGCAGAATGAACAAGAAAAGAAACAGAAAACTACTGGTTCACTGTGCTGCTAAAGACCAGTTCAGCCCATCGCACACTGTAATTATTCTGCTGCCAGTGATACTAACCCTATCTGAGCAACTCCATTGTGTTTAATTTGGGACATCAGAGAGCAAAGAGGAGGCGGCATGCTGATGCTGTAGATAAGCAAACCAAGGAAAACAAAGGAGTGGGACTCGTCAACATGAATGGTTCATCTGAAACAATGGGAAACTAAAGCAGCGGTGCAGGTTGAATGCATTTATTCACCTGAGCCGAGGCCGAAAAAACGTGTCCTGCAAGTTGCAAGTTGCAGTTCACCAGGGTTTTGAGTTCACATGTTGTGAAAGCAAACAGTGTGGCCACAAATTCCACGACAAGCAGCCAACGTGCGCTTTAGTCAATACACTAATGGTAACCTAGTTTTGTCCATTAATGTTTTACCTGAACTCCTACCTATACTGTTCCTCATATGGCTACAGCATTAATTTTTCATACAGTGTGATGCCCTCTTTCCAACGCTCTTTGCTTTTATATATATATATATATATATATATATATATATATATATAAAGACAGAAAAACTCTTTAAAAGCTGAAACTATAAG
>OMNW01014463.1:81487-92518 GCA_900303245.1 Selene dorsalis
TCTAATTAAAAGAGGAGAGAAGCTGCCAAAGCAACTGTGGCGAAACTGCAGACCGCTGAGCTCTCCAAGCACGCGCGTACACACATGTACACACGCACGTATGCACACACACACACACAGATGTGCAACAGATTGCACATTGATGCCCTCAAACAAATTTGTTTCCAGGAGATCTTGCCTCCTGACAAATCACTTCACCTGACCTGTCTGCTCACCCTGTATGGACTGTATCTCCTATGGAGAGGACTGATGGGATTTGAATTCCATCACTGTTTCCTTCTTGCCTCAGGCAGCATGGCCATGGTGAATTGTGTGCCATTTTTTATCTCGTTAGCAACCCGCATTTTACGACTTACATGGCTACAGTTATAATAGATAAAGATAAAGATAGGCAAAGGGATTCCTGAAGTTCAATTAAGACACTTCAAAGCTACATAACTACATTTTCTTAAGATCTACGGACTTAACGGCCAATCACTATCTCCCAGAGTCAGAGAGCAGACAAGAAAATAATAAATCTGACTCATTCTAAAGGTGCTGAGGAAAAACATGACAACTGTTGAACTGACTATAAATATTCTGAGCATGACAGCTCATCAGGCCAAGCTGTAGCAGGTCTGGGTTAGCTGGTGTTGACAGTCAGCAGATAACATCATATAGTGCCATATAGTATGCCATAGGTAGAGATGGTAATTTTAACTCTTGAGATCCAGTTACTGTGACTGACATTGATAACCAATAGCAAAATTCACACCGAGGATCATCTGAGCAAAATAAAACATCAAGCCCAGTGAGACAATAGTGATTACATCCTTTTTGTTATCATCGGTTGTAATGTAGAATAAAGAAGGAGAAGGTTCAATCCATGAGGAGCCAATTATTTCTGACACTGTATTAAAATAGTCTTTGTTGCCTCCACCGCTGTATCAAGTATCTCACCCAAACCTTGCGCTCTCGTCCCCTGTATTCTGGCCTTTTCAGTGTAGTAGCAGCAGCTGCTTTTTAAGTTGGTGATTTATTTTAACAAAATCATAAATACAAAATCTGACCTCCTTAAACCTTATCTTCCATCCTCTCAGAGTGCAGGACTCCTGTCTGTCCGCAGTAAAAAAGAAGTCTAGAGGCTGCAGGGCTTTTTCGTATCATGGCATTTAAATCCAAACTTTCGAAAATCATCTTTATGCCTTCACTCTCAGTTCGTGGCTGAGTTTTTAATTACTTCTGCTCTGGGACCTGTTACCGTTCTCCTGCCAGTGGGTCGGTCTCAGTCTGGATGAATCTGTGCAAACAGTAGAGTCCATGAAGTCCTGCCAATGATGGTACTGTTAACTTCATATTAACCACTTCATCTCTCAAACCCTCTCTGTTCATTTATTCCCTCAAGCACTTCCAGACTGTGTCTACCTCCCTTTCTATTTGTCCTTTTTTTACTTTGTTGTTCCTGCACTGGATCATCAGGTGTCATGGGACCTCTACCCCCCTCCTGGCTGTCAATACTGATTCCAGATGCTTTGGATCTGACTCTTTCTCCCCAAATAAGAAAATTAAAATCAGCACAACTTGATGAATAGAACCTTTGCATGTAATTTTGCATGACACAACTGAAAGCTTAAGAACAACCATCTATTCAGCATCTCAGAACAAGCGTACCATATGTAGAGCTGTTGGGGGATTTCTATTAATGTCAGACTTGCTATAGATTGTTCATAGTCCACATATTGACTCATCAGTGCAGATATGATATCAGCTGATGAAGCTGATGAAGAGTAGTTACAAGTTTAATGTCTCACTTGCTGCAAATCAAAAAACTTTCTCAATAGCCGAATTAAGCAAAGAGATCCTTCAAAAAAATCAGATAATGATACATTAACCAAGCATTTTTCATACGTCTCTATTATTGTTGTGAAAAAAAATCCAGTATCAGTTGGGTCTACTACATTGAATAGTTTAGATAGATGAAGAGAGAGAATTTAAAAAGGCATGAACACCAGTGAGAACACAAATTTATCAGAGAACATGTGATGCATCGTTTTAACTAAAGAGAAAATAATGAGAGAAATGTCCCAAGACAGCAGCTGGTGAGTCTGAAGATATGGATGATTATGATAATGCATTGAGCGCCCGTCAGTGAAGGGAAGTAGTGACATCTGATTAAAGACTGGCCTGGATTTGAGCTGAATTATTTAGATGAGCATACTGACTGAGGGAGAGAGAGAGAGGGCAAGAGATACAGACTGAGAGGTAGAGGAGAGGGGAAAGAGTTCAGCAAAGGATCATCTGAGTCACTGCACAGTCACCCAAGAGACAGCAACCATGTAACTACCCTATCTACATGTGTGTGTGGGTGTGTGTTTGTGTGTGTGCGGTCATTCACACCCAGTCCATTCTTTACATTTTTTATTCCCTGCTTGTTAAACTAAGCAGGTACAATTCCTGGATGCTGATTTTCCTGAATCAAACAAAGAAATGGTTTCATTCCCTCAGTATTGGTCCGTCGTGTCAACAGTGCCGATGGCTCAGAGATTAAAGGACCCTCCAGACAGCCATTTTTCCGCACTCTGACTATTTGGGGGGACAAACTAATCCCTATAAATCTTATCAAGGATATGTGAGAAACCCAACCATGTGTGGAGGAGATTAGTGTGGAGTTTTTTGGCCTTTTCTCGATTTTCTTCACTTCAGATAACAGGGGTGTCGGATACGCACATGCCTGCACGTGCACACACAAATATGCACACTCATACAATCAATTTGCACATTTAAACCATTGTTTTCTTTGAAACTTTGAAGGGTGATAACAAAATCGTTACCAATCCTAAGCACTGAACAAGGCCTGCAGGGAGTGAAGCGCTCACACATTTTTTATTGAAGGACTCTGCACTACTTAGCCTAGCTCCTCGTCCGGCCCCGCTTCCCATGCTTTGCTCGGTGAGCTCGGTGTGGTTTTGGGTTCTTTCTCAGCTCCCGTTTTGTCATCCCTCATTACCTCCAAATGCCAATAAAAAAAAAGAGAAAATAAATATATAAAAAGGAATCCAATCTTCGGATGCCTTTTGAAGTACAGAAATGGGAAACTAAGCTTTGATACAAAGAGACAAAAGACAAGAAGTGAAAGGGGAAAAGCTGCAGAGAATCTGATGTGTGGAGGGAGAGAGAAAGACAAGGGGAGGCTGAGGGTGTGGTGGGGATGTGTTGAGTGGGCAGTGGCCCGTTTGAGAACCAGGGAAAAAGGAAAGAGCTGGGAAGTAGATTATGGGTGTTCTGATTTGATTTCTATGGCAGATATAATGATGGTTAGTTTTTTTATTCATCTTCCTGGCTCAGTAGGAGCACAGTAGGCAAATCAGGTTTTAGGATCTGGCCAGTGGGCAATGAGGAGGGCCATTAAAGGATCATTATCATCTCCTGCCATTACCGAGCTGTTGCTGCAGAGGAATTACCTTGGTAATGAGACCAACCTGAAACTGACTGCTTGCGGCGAGCCTGACGTACATTATATGGGAACACTTACTCTCTCTCTCACACGCACACACACACACACCTACCTATCTTCAGAGACACACGAAGCCTGAATTGATAGTGCTTTCTGTTCATTCCCCACTTACTCATGACAGCGCATCGGTGCGGGTGCATCGTGCCCACAGAGAGACACACACTCTCCTTGTAACAAGGTGTGAGAACGTGCATAAGAGTCCAATTAATCCTTTCGACAGTTACTTGTTTGCCAGCTTGACTTATCAGGAAGCCACTTGTTTCCTTTCATATCATTTGCCCCCTCCTACACTACTCTTTGTGTGTCCAACGCATTCGCTCCCTTGTATTTGTCGAAATGCTCTGTCACTGCGATTCCCGTGAGCTTTCTGGAGCCGCTGAGCTATGAGCAGTCATTAACCTGAGAAGCCATCTCAGAGACATACACTCTCTGACAGCAGCAAACCATTTTCACTGTTGTTCCATTGTGCAACGAAAAGGTGAGAGGGAAACAAGTAGACTTCAAGCTATGTGAAAACAACTAGTGCTGTGACAATGTTTTAAAAGTGAATGAAAAGATCTGTCATTACAGTTATTTAATTTGCAGTCTTAAAGTCACATTCTACCCAAACGCTGTCTTTTCAATTCTTAATCAGCAGGAGTGTTACTCATAATAGTTTCCATGTCTGCAAGTTTTCACAGCAGGAAAATGATCAAAATATCCACAGATGCCACTCAAATCTTCCCTGCAGCAGAATGCAGTCCAGCATTGTCCATCTGTAAGCTCAGTATGTTCAGGGATAAAAACAAAAAGAAACCGCACCATGAAGTAACAGCAGAGAAGGTGTGCTTTTCTTTTTCTGCCTTTAAAACTCGTCAGCAAAAAAATCCACTACATTTTTATCACCTGTTCTGCATGCAAGATAAGAACAAAGATTTTTCAGCCAATTTTAAAGCCTAGCGTTGATGTTGTGGCGGAGTAGAGTTTCACGTTAAACACATGCCAGTCGCTGCAGCCTCATCATAGTGCTATGACACACATTCACTTAAGACACGGGGGGTTTGAAATGCATGCAGCTCTGCCAGTGATGTTGTGTTTGTAACCATAAAATAGCTGCAGGAACCTGAGCGCCTGTAACTATCAACTTAACATATACAAGAGGACACACACATACACGCACACATATGCACACACATGCACACACATGCACACACACACACACAGTACATTTCCAAGGGCAGAGCCCATTCCAGTTTTACGATGGATCTAGACACACTGTGGGCAGAGAGGTCTTTGGCCAAAAAGACTTTATAGCATCATAAACACAGTTATACCCCATCTCACCAACATAAATACGTGTTGGAGAGTTACCAAGAGGACGGCTTAAAGTCATAGCTGCTCTCAGAGGAGGGAGGTGGTATTCCCATGAGGGAATGAAGGGGAGATGCCGAATGGTACCTCATAGATTTGTGGATAAAGTGCAGTCTCAAAATAGTCCTACTGACCTTACAGTAAATGTTTCATCTGTACTTCTATTTTCTGTAATGTCTGTTTTTTTCCCCCCACAAGTACTACTGTCCAGAAGGGCTACATCATTATCTTTGGCTTTGTTTTTCGAAACTAACACGTACTCCTGCATCTGCTCGTCATCATCACTGTGCCACTTGTGGGCCAAGTGATCTGAATATAATGTCACTGCTTTACAGAAAACATTAAACTATCAAATGTAAAAAAAAAAATAATAATAATAATGTGGATGATGGGGCCTGGGTAGACAACCTGCGGTTTTCTTGTTTGCTTGGTGAAGCCCACTACTTTTCTAATTAAAACAACACCTTGTGATACCAGTGTGTTGAGCAGAAGTGAAATAGTGTCAGGTTAACAACTGAGAACTCAACTAAAGGGCAGTGACTTATTCTCTCAGGAAGAGAGCAGCCACTGATACAAAGCGCCAATCTGCATATGAAAGAACTGGAGTTTAAAAAGGGAATAAAAGGAAATGTTATCAGATTCACATGTTCTTGCAGAGCACTGTTCGGTTAAATGCTGCAAATAATGGTTATTGTCATTATATTAATCAATTTATCAATGTATAAAACAGACCGTAGACTGTATATCAAGATAGATTTAGAGCAGTTGTGCAGTTGGACCTGCACATGCAGGTTGGTGCAAAAATGGATTGGAGACTTTGGTGTATACTGGTTTGTGAAAAGCATTCACTCACCAACCAACCAACCAGTCAGTCAGTCAAAGCCACATGCTCTCAGTTATACAGAATTTTAAATCTTAAAAATATTTAAATGAATGAGTTGTAAAAAAAAAATCATCTCATGTATAGCTGACACACAGGGAGAAATGAACTAAAGAAAACCAATGTATTTTTCATACCAGGCTGTTTACATGATGGTTTAAACTGTGACTGACTGATCAGCTAATCATTCAAGGACAAATTAAGATGGATATTATTCAGATCTAACTACATCTGTCAATGTATTTGCAGTGCAGGTCTTCAAATCTTCCATAGGACCAACTGAAGGCTGTGCACGAAAAAAACTGTGCCTATTGAAGAATCTACAGTCTGACCTGGATTTGGCTTCTTTTACATAAGCAATACTCATTTCCTCTCCCTCACTGCCTCTTGTCTGTCTGCCTCGCTCTCTCTGCCTGAGATACACTAACACTTAGGCAGAGATTTGCATACACAGAGAGGGTTGGGGTGTGAGAGCAGGGTGGAGGGAGGTTCCATCGCTTCAGTGTGAAACCAGCCATTCAGTCTGAGAGGCGTCAAGCATGATAATCCCAAAGGAGGGCAGAGGTGTGTATGTGTGTAAGGATGGATAAAAAGGTGTGTGCGCAATGTAGTCTGCAGACAGGTTTATACGATTATGTGGGAATATGCACACGCGGTGTGTGGGGGAAAATTATATCCGCATGTGAGACATGCAGGTCAAAGCCTGGGTATAATTTGTTTGGCTGGTGTGTATGTGTGTGTTGGCATGCATTTCCTGTTTGCATGCATGAACCTGGCAGATAGCAGTTTGTAACCAGAGTGTGAAAATCTGTAAATAGGGCAACGGAGGTTACACAGGCGCAGAAAAAAATATATCTACTGTGGACCTACTGTATGATATAACACAATGTGATTTGTGCTAGATGTTGCTCCACAACTGAGCCAGCAGAGTAGACGGCAAAAAAAAGAAACCTCACAACATCAGCCTAATCCACCAACACTTTTCTCAACTTTTCAAGAAATAATATTTTAAGTTTCTAAGCCCCTCGCTCCGCAACGCACTAGTGGTATGGATCTAGAGAGCGAAATTGGATTTCTGTAGTGCTTATGAATTGAAGTGAACATGACCAGCTTATACATCTCCAAAAGCCCTCAAGAGCATGGCTGCTCTCTGTGGTAAAATAAATAAAGTCACCTGGTGTGTTTGGATTAGGAGATGTCCTTGTGAATATCTCCTCTCCCGCTCTTTATCTCTCTTCTGCTCCACAGCTGAGGAGCAGGTGCGTTGCATTGCACAAACATGAGACAGCGCCGTGGTGCACCAAGGTGTGCATTGCATTGTTTGCTCTCTCACTCTGCGTGCCTCCAAGCCATGCAGATAGTGACTCCCCCATGATGGCAGGCCGAGCAAAAGGCTGTTTGCGACATAAACGCTGAGCTGCCACCACCAACACCACCATCCCCATCATCCCCAGCCTCCATCTCTCTTTAAGCTCTGTGGTGCTTTTACTCACCCCTCGCCCCCCCTCCTTCTGTCTGCCTGTGTTGCTGTTGTTAGCACATAGCAGACTGTTTGCCTCGCATCTGATGACTCCAGAATACGAGCATCTGAAAATATGAGGGCACAGTGTGGGCCAGGTTTTTGCCACACAGCAGGTCATTAAAAATCACTGTCCACACTTTCAAAATAAAGCCCAAAGTGTGCATCCTGTGAGTTTCATTGCTACCTTTATTTTGATGGAAATGGAAAACCATGATTATGTTAAAGCCTCTAATTCTACACGCCCTTCACCATGATCTGATAAAACTGAATCAAACATTTGCAAGCACCCCTACCTGCAAATATTTGATCTACCTTCGCTTTTGGTTTTCACATAAGATTTGCTTGGATGGGAAGTGCAGAACAAGATAAGGAAACCTCTTTAGACTATAGGGATTCTCTTGACTTTCCTTGCTCTGGGAAAGTGGGAACAGTGCCATCTAGTGAGAAGTATGCACCTGCATGCTGTTTAAAAGGATCTCCCCCTTCTTTTCGTATGTATTCTTTTACTTCATCTGCTTCAAAATGCACAACTGAATCCGCAAACACATAGATACCTTAAAAGTATTTCTTTCTACTTGGATCCCTAACAGTGACTTAAAAAAGAAGACAAATTGAAGAGATGCACTCTCGCAGCCACATAGAGCATCTTAAAATGCAGCTTAACAACAAATGCCCTGGAGCCAAACATCCCAGTGAGACTTGATAAAGACATAATGTTGACAATGTAGGTTTCTTGGAAATCTAATTGCCCTCCTGACCCACACATTACCCACACTGCTACCTCGTTAATACCCCCAGCAGAAACCTAGTGGGTCAGCTCATCCTTTAAGTCCCTTCACTAATCTAACACACTCCCGATAATTTCGTCTTGACCTCTGACCCCTGACTGACTGCTTAAATTATCAGACACCGTCTTTGATAGACGTGTTGTCATCAATAAGCCTGACGGGCAGCCAGTCGGCTGGGAGCATAGGGGGGGTGCATGGGGGAATTTATAAAGGCGCAACAGCACCTGAAACCAACCAATAAATAATTTCATCAACCACAACAAGCCTTTAAATATGGTGTGCTCTTGGATAGAACGAAGATCAAGACAGAATATCTGTGAAGTAGTCCCGCCCCTGCAAGGCAAATGATGGTGTTCTTGCTGACCGGGTGTTGAGTAGTGTGAGGAGGGATGAGGGGAAAGAGTGATGAGGGTGTGATCTGGGGTCAAGGATGGATATTTGTGGCGTGCCAGCCTGGGTGTGGATAATGGCTAGTGAGGAGTCAAGAACCATTTAACTTGATCTCCCATTTGCCTAATTTAAACCCTCCATTTAGATTTTGTCTTTTGGGGCTACTTAAGATAATACTGCTGTAATTGAAATGGACCACATCAAATTGAAAAGTCATCACAATCATTAAGAAATGATATTTCCCAAATACACATGAATGATGTATTGAGAAATACCTAAAAAGATGCCTTTATGAAATGATTAAATGAATGGTGAATGAATGAATGAATGGTGTTCTTAATATATATATATATTTAAAAAAAAACTGTACAAAGACATAAGATTTCATGGAGTCAACAAGAGGTGATAGCCATGATTAACTCTTACAAAAAAAAAAAAGAAGAAAAGAAACATCTAAAAGTCTAACTGAAATGATATTACCAAGATTCAAACGTCCACAAAAAAAAAAAGATTATCAGCAAGATAAGCTGTGATGCATGATCCATGACTCCGGCACGAGACAGATATTTCAAAGTTTCACATGTGACTTTAAGATAAGGTGTGTATCCAGAGAAACATCAAATAAAAAAAAATCCCTTTTAGGACCTCCCACCCCCTCACCCTTCTTATCTAGGAGCTTTTTACTCTGTCAAATTGTTTGCATTTAGCGTAACCCGAGCTAAACGACTAAAGGAATCCTTTTGAATTCAGAAGAAATATCATGTGGCTTAAATGCTACTGCACTTACACTGAAGTGTATTCCATAATGTTTGATTCTCTTACAGACATTGAGGGGAGAGTGGTTCACAATGTGAAGAGAGGACTGGAGGCCTTGGTTTCACACAAAGCTCACTGTGTAAACAGCCATGGCTCAGGATTACGGACAGGAAGCGATAAAACAAGTGCATTATTCACTCTGGTGGTGTAAGGTACACACACATACACACACAGACACACACACACACTTACAAACTAGTCTCTACTCACCAGTCTAATGTCCAATTCAAAGCTGGCAGCAACGATATGACTAATGCTCACTGACTATCGCAGAGAAGCAGAAAGTGGGACAATTGACTTGTCAAATAAGAGCCACTTGACAACTTCTCAAAGAAGATCAATTACGGTCACTGTTTGGATCAAAGCACCAACACAAGTGAGGCCTCGTGGCACGTGGCAGCTGGAGTCGTGGCTACCAGCTCATGTTAAAGCACTCTAATAGTCTTAGTCCTGGTTGTTTCATGTTCTCGACCACCACTGATTACATGACAAATCGTTTAAGGATACGATGTGCGAATCTATGACTCTACAGGCAGTCGAGCTACTTAACCCTCTGCTGAAAACACAATTACACCTCAGCTCAGGTTGATGTGGCAGTAAATGGAGGGAGGGAACGTTTTATAGCAACATGATGTTGGCAAATTAAGAGTTAAGGTAAAGGCATTTTGAAGGCACAGTGGAGTGGGAGTGGGTTGGAGGGCTGTAACTTGCATATTCACAACTATCCACTTGCCCTGGTAGATGAGGCTGACTCCATGGTGTGACAATATTACTGGCAGGGTATGTGATTACCAGATCTTAATCGGCTGTAAATCACCTGTCATCTCTGTCTTTAATATGCGGCCGCTGTGCTCTGGTGAACCCCGACACGAAATGGCACCAGCTCCTCCGCTCGCTGACAACGTTTGATCCCCCTCGCGGACATTGATGTTTCTTAATTATCGAGACAATGGAGTGGGGAGCGAAATGAGCTAATGGGGAAAATACCAGCCGGACAGGTTAATTTGGGGTTCATCGAATTACTGTGTGAATTGGCGTGATGTCGTAAATTACAACAGAGGAGTAATGAAGAAATGGTAACTTTGAGAATAAAGGGAGCTTTCTGCAGCAACAGCAGAATATATCTCCTCCCAGATAATTAAATAAAAAGCAACACCTACAAATTAGAAAGCCCTAAAACTGAGAGAACAGCCTCTATTCTCTGCATGTAATGGTAAAATGGGAATGACCTGCATGTGGCCTAGAGGGGAGGAGAGAAAATATAAACCTGCTATATAAACCTGTGAGCTATCACAGAGAGGAGAGAAAAAGAGCAAGCGGCAACATGCACATGCACACAGCAACATGAAAGTGAAATGGAGAACGGCAGTAGGGCAGATTTTATTGAAAGACATTTGAAACAAGGAGGCAAAGTGATAACGTTAAACTAGAGGATGCGGAGGAAAGTGTGAGAGATGAGGGAGAAGAGGTGAGCAGGGGTGAGACAAATTTCCCGCACCACCATTTCTCTCTGACATCCCTTCGGCCCATCTTCCTCAGCTCATCCATCTTGGATGACAATATCGCCCTCATTTGAATACCAAAAACGCTTTCCGATATGGGCCTTCCAAGTTGTTGGGAGAGATTAAAAATATTGACAATTATCGACCAAACCCAAAGGTGTGGGCATGATTCCGCTGCTGTATTGCATCTACCATTTATTCCCTTTTGCTCCTTTCTTCCATCTAATGGTCACACTATTGACTTGACTTGAATATCTGATTTCTCGCTGCTCAGGCTTAGAGTTTGCGGT
>OMNW01014465.1:8647-26482 GCA_900303245.1 Selene dorsalis
CTGGTACTTTTGAATTTGTGGTAGGGTGGCAGAAACGAGGACAAAGACTAGACTGTCCTTTGGCTGGAAGAAGAAAAAACACATTTGGGGACATATGGAAGTTTTAAAAGTGTACAAGAAAGCTCGGGGAGAGTTTTGGTAGGACACCAGTTAAAACCAGTTCACAGTGCCAGCAGTAGCTGTCTGCTACAGGTGTCTGAAGATATCCAACTATTAGCCTAAATCGATGTACATTTCACCCCGCGCCCATTTATTTCATCATTACATTCAAAATAAATCGCACGTGCAGTGTGCGACTGGAAAATGTTTGTATTTTCAAACAGCTCTTCCCTTCCAGCTCAACACTGTGCAGTCAGGGATGTGTGTTAAGTGTTAGTAATGGGTAAGAGGCCTCAGTAGTTCTGGTTGGTGTCCGGAGGTGCACGTGCACGGCTGTTAACGGGACTTCACCACACACACACACACATACACACACACACAGGATCCAAATTAATATTCTCCGCTGTCTGCTGGGTCTCGGTTGATTTATTGGCTCGACAGCAGTTTTGTTGAGAACAACACAACGTTCAGCTTTTTTTATCTGACTCGTGCAATATCCTCTGTGCCCACACACACTGGTGGACACAGGCACACGCTCGGGTGTGAAGCAAGGTTTACATTCAAGCCCTGAAAATGTGCCAGGGCCATTTCATGCTCTGGAATGTTTGTGTTTTATGAATGATCCACTACAGTGCTATGAAATATGATGATATTTTGCAATTTGTTGTCATTGCGTTGTGATATTCAGGCCAATGAACTGTGTAATCACTGTAAATTAATGAAAATTAACTTTTTTATGACACTGAATCAGTTTGTTTCTTCCATTATTTTCTCTACAGGTGGACAATCGGCCGAAATACTATGGGAGAGAGTGAGTTGGATTTTCTATATATTAGTCATTTACATCAGGTTTGTTGCCAGTGAAGAAAGTTGAAATCCTCATATGTTTCTCCTCCTCCATCCAGGTACCACGGGATGATCTCAAGAGAAGAGGCCGACCAGTTACTGAGCCAGGCCGAAGGCAGCTACCTCATCAGAGAGAGTCAGAGACAGCCAGGCACATACACACTGGCTCTCAGGTACGAAAAGTCCCCCACATGTGAGGTTAGAGTCTTCCTTCTCCAAACTCATCCGACCTGAGCCCCCACCCTCCCTTCAGGAGCCGTCGTTTGACCTCCAACACCTTTGTGTGTCAAAGCAAGAGAGAGAGAAGCCGCGATGCTGTGTGAGCGTGGAGCACGTCTGATAGTGTGTGTGTGTGTGTGTGCACAGGCCCCCAGGTGTTGTGAGGCGTGAGGGTTTATCTGACTGTGCTCTGGGGGAAAGGCAGCAGTCAAACTTTAAGCTGCTCAGAGGTGCTCATCTCTCAGCTCACATGGCTCCACACACCACCCTCCAGAGAGCCTTTCCTCGTGAGGAGAGGAGTGTGAGAGAGTGAAAGTCTGTGGTTTCTGTCCTATATCTCCTATATGTGAACAACGTGTCTTGCTCAGGGGCATTTTAGTTGCCACTCTCTTCCCTTGGCCTATTTACCTTGTGAGCAAAATACTTTATTTTATGTCAACAGTCAGTTTCAGACAAATGTGAGCCGCTCTTCTCTCAGAGTAGGTGTCACACTTTTAAATGGGCGCATGGCACAATTTGAATGTAGTTTTGGGTCAGTTTGCTCTATTCATAGCCACGTCATTCTTCCACCTGCAGAAGTCGCTCTCTCTCTCGCTGTTCCTCCCATCCCTGTGGTTATAATTACATGCCATAAATAAACCTTCATAAACTAGGGTCCCAGTCTGGGTTGGCAGAAAAGGAAAGGTTGGGTTTTGGGTTAATGATCTGATGGTGGTGCTTTATCTCACACAGCTTTCATCGTGGTCCACCGAGGAGCAGATAATGTGTTGGCCCAGTTCGGAGTCCGTCTCTCACAGATGAACCGTTTTATTTTGCTCTTTATTGTCATAGTAAAAGCTTGTAGTATTTAAAGTGTGTCCTTGGTGCAACTAAAAGAGAAAGGATGAGAAATAAATGTCAGGGTTTTTTTTTTATCATGATGGGTTTAGCTTCTCATTTTCCTTTCAGGACACATCCACTGCTTCACATCCACCTTCTTTTTCACCTCTCTCTTTTTTCATCCATTCCCAGGTTTGGGAACCAGACAAGAAACTTCCGTCTCTACCATGATGGGAAGCACTTTGTTGGCGAAAAGAGGTTCGAGTCCATCCACGACCTGGTCACAGACGGCCTCATCACGCTCTACATTGAGACAAAGGTCCGTGTCTGTCCTTCACTTCCTTTTCCAGCTTAGAAATAAACCTGTGTGTGTTGAAGTAGTTGAAATCTCTGAATGTTAAGTCTGATTATGGATGGCTGCTTAACATAATGGCAGAAAAAAGCTTTGGGGATTTATCCCATGTTTGTCAGGTAAAAGAAAATTGCTCAGCTTACCACATAATACCCCTTGATCACTTGTTGTTTACTCAATCACATGAATTCCCAGGTTCCATTAAAAAAAACCTGAATAAAGAAGGAAATTTTACATTTTCCTTTTTGTTTCCAACACGTGCTTCAAATTAAGTGTTTGTTTGTTATTCAGACAATAAAACGGCACCAAAGGGAACAAAACACTGCTGGAAAATGAAGAGTATTATTGCAAGTTTTAGTTCAGCCCCCAGTCATGTCAAACAGAAACAATCCAATATTTATGAATGATCTAAACCAGCGATTATAAAAACTAGGTTAAATGGTATGTTTTATGTTACCCTCTCCTCTAGGCTGCAGAGTACATCGCAAAGATGACCATAAACCCTATCTATGAACACGTGGGCTACACCACCCTGAACCAGGAGCCCACCCTGAAGAAGCACCTACCGCTCAGCCCCGAGGCCCCCGATGGACCCGCGCCGGCCAAAGACGAACGCAACGCGGAGGAGAGGGTGAGGACAGCACTTGCGTACATACTGAATGCGAACATGAGGAAGAGAAAAGGAGTTTGCAAGGTGTCATCGCGTTTCATCAGCCTCCCACTTAATTTCGAAATGTAACAAAATGCTCATCCTCGGGTTCGCTGACCCATTTTCTTCCGCACTGACCCACAAATATTGCATATTTTTAATTATATGTCACCTTTCATAAATAAATGTTTCACTGTTAAATAATATTGGATGGCTTTTAGAGGCTGCTTAACAAACATTTAGCAGAAATGATACAGAACAGCAACAATCTATCTTTAATACTCATCATTATGCAAAGATATAGGGATATTTCTAATGGTGCAGGAACTCTGCCCAAAAACATCCACTAATTAACATAAGTTTTTGGCAATCTGGCTTGATGCTTCGGGGGCTCTGAGAGCGGGAGGGGTTGTATAAGAAATAAAGTAGTGTTGACACAAAGTATTGGCTAAAGACCAAAGAATATTCCTGTTAGGAAACCACAGTCTGAAATTAGCCTCACAAGACAAATTAAATCATTCATCGAGTCTGTCAGTGCGCTGCTTTTAGCGTGAGTCTCAACTGACAGTGGAAAATGTGAATGAAGTTGGGTTGATTTAGTGGATGAAGTGATGACTGAGCTGGAGGTCTGAATCTAAGAGACACAAGGACACAGTGTTTCACGTTTTTGTTTCAGTTCAGCGGAAGAGGGGAACAGGAACATGCAAGTAGAAAAGGATTTACGCTCTGGGCATCATGCAAACGAACGCAATCTCTTAAAATCACTGGACCTTACCTGCATAAATTAAGGTTACATAAAAGCATAATGCAGTATTCGTTTGCATGTGCACTCATTATATGTCCAGAATGTAGCAAAAAGTATCAAATAATGTAAAAATGTATCTAAAAACTGGGGCTTGTGAATCATTGATTTTTGTGAAGTGAACTGTGAAGAAACCCTGCAGCCAGTTAAAACAAGGGCAAAGGTGAGGGAAAGGTTCTGCGTACGCAGAACGAGGACGCAAGGCTGAAAGTTAGGGAACACGCTGAAAGAAGGAAGAGAAGAAGAAGGAGGAGGAGGAGGAGGATGGATGCAGAGGAGAGATGGCCTCCAGCCAAGGGCTCTGCAGTAAAGTTACATAACAGTAGTTTGCCTGCAGAAACCTGGTATCTCCACCAAAAGCTGTTTACTAAGTGTTCATGAGAGGAGTTTGAGATCGGCTTGTGAACATCCAATAAGCTGTTAGGTGATAAGAGTTGGTTTTTATGTATGTTGAGTGTTATTTCTTGTGTTTTTCTGTCAATGAAAACAAAAGTATCCAGATTTGGAGATGTGAGGTGGAGATGTCAGCAACATTTAATGTAAATTTCCATTCAAGCATCTGCTGCAGAACCCCCACACTTCTGTACAGTAACGCGCACACACACACATTCACTCACACACACCACTGTGATACAGTCCAGACCAACAAGCTCATAACGGAGTCAGTTTAGTGTATGCAATGTGTTTATCTGCTACACCAGTGTTGAGCCTCCTGAGGCCTTGTATGACCTGCGGTGCATGACCACCTGCACTGCACCTCATACATCACTGTCCGTGTGTGTGTGTGTGTGTGTGTAAAGGGGGGGTGGTCCTGTGTACGTGTGTGCTTTCATAATTGGGTGGATTTGCAGACAAAGCAGTATGGCTGTGACATTGAGACCGGAGGTGCCTCTCTGTAGGGAAGTCAGACATCCAGGAAATACATCTATCACACACCTAATCACAGTTTATTGTGGGTTAAATGCAGTTTTACGCCCCCCCCCACGGGGGTCATAAAGACGGCGTACCGGCGATGGCTCTTGAAAAATTAATTTCTAAGGTGTCATTATGAGATTGAACGTGGTGGACGGCGACAGGAATGAAAGATTATTTTTGAAATCTGCTCTTTTGTTAGCCACCCACATCCTCAACCCCTCCGTTCCCATGCACTGAAAACAGTCATTAAATAACCATGACCAGTGGTAAATATTCACTGTGTTGTGTATATGAGCTGAGGATCGGTGAATTTGGATATGTGGCCAACAAAATATCTTCTTTTTGGTGATGTCTTCTTAAACAATATTTGCATTAGTGTGTGCCAGTGTGAAAGATGAAATGCTTCTTTACTCAGCCCAAAAATGAGAACGCAAGACTAAACATCTTTTCACCAGAGGCGGCACTTAGGCAGAAACCTCTAAAGTGAAAATTTAGCCTTAAACTGTTTTTATATAATGTCACTTGCATGATGGGGTCTTTAATTTGAGAGCCATGCGAGGAGGAGAGATTGTGTTGTGGTGAAGTTGAGACAATTTTTGAAACACACACAAAGCAGACGATCGGGTGCTTGTTTACAGCGGGAGTGGAGGATTTAGAGGAATTTGGGGGGAACGTTGGGTGGAAAGCAGATAGATGTTGCAGGTGGAATGACAAAAGGATGGAGGGAAACAAAGAGGAGCAGAAAGTGCGAACGGATAAATAAAATAACAGCGTGAGTCTCGGCTCGTTCTTTCCCTCCCTCTCTCTCTCCCTCTCTCTCCCGGGACAATTGAGGTGGCAGAATTGGTGGCGAACAACAAGGATCCCTCCTTTCTGATTGGCTGTTTCCCCCTCTCGGCGTGACCTGTTAAATTCATCCATTACCGCTCCACAGCTCAGCCTCCCCCCTCCTCTTCTTTCTCTCTCTCCCCGCCTCTATCCCTCCCTCCTTCGCTGGTTCTGTGTGTGTGTGTGTGTGGAGGGAAAGCGGATTAACGCACACACTCAGCCATGTGGGCTGAAGCGCTCACCTACACGAGACGGAGACACAGGGACGCTGGCTCTGCAGCATCAGTCTGCGTCTGATGGATATTGCAAACACCTTCCATGAAGAGGAGATTACAGCGGCTGAACTTTTTCCTCTCCTCTTTTGAGTCCGCAAACAGATTCAGCATCAGGCTGGCTGGCTTTTGTTTTTTGTTGTGAACTAAACTGCAACACGCAGCCCTGTCAGTATGGAGAGCTGATCTGATTGGCTGATCTTTGTGGTGCTAAAACTGCAGGATTGGTCCTGTGTCGCCTCCTCGGTTTGGGATGTTGTTGTCAAACGGAGCTTTAACGTGATTGAGAGTCCTGTTGTTGTGGCTCGTTGTCTGTTTTGATTAATGAATGTTTAAAATAATTTTGATTTGGTTTCATATTCCTCAGCCTGCTGATTGACTTACTGTAATTATTAATGGGATTCAGATTTTGTTTTTTATTTAAACACGCTGAGTGAAAACTGCAGGTCCCACAATGCCGAGCCGAGAGTCGCACGTCATTAAACGGGGTAAAAAGCAGTCCCGCAGGCGAGCTGAGAAGGATTCGAGTCAGAAGGGCTCTTTGTTTACCGCTGCCCTCGGTGTGAATGTCAGCGCGGGTTCGATTCCCTCCTTGCCCTCCTCTGGCAGCGCATCGGACCCCAGCTCCGGCTCAGGAGCCCATCTCAACCGGGCGCCGGCCCCCCCTAAACCCACCTCCCCTGCTTCCACCTTCTGGCAACCAATCAGATCTTTTGCCCTTTCGCAGCTCACATCGCTGGTGCGGCGGGCCACCCTGAGGGAGAGCGACTTGGCACCCAAGTACGAGAAGGTCCACAACTTCAAGGTGAGGCGCTCCTTCGCTTCCCCACTCCTCCGCTGTCCCTCTGTGTGTGTGTGTGTGTGTATTGAAGGATACCAGAGCTGCTGATTCAGCTCAAGGGGACTTATTCAAATTTGTCTCAGAGAGTGTTAGACACACACACTTGCACACACACACACACACACATCCATTTATGCATTTACATTTTCACAGATTTTCATGTTACAAGCAGCCATTAGTAAAGAGCACAAAGGTCAGAGCCGTGGTGTACTAAGCTCAAGGGAACACACACGTAAACGCAGCGAGCACGGTGATGTGTGGACGTCATTAGCATTTCATTATATAGAACCAATTTGTGCAATAAATGGGCAGATTAAAACTCTGTCCTCACTATATTTCTCTAAGTGCCCTTTCAGCACATCCATTGTGGCTCCATCATTCTTTTGTCAGAGCCTGTTATTGCTGCTATTCAGGATTTACATGAGCCTGTCTAGTTGATATGAATATTTATCTCACCATGTCCTCAGCATACCTGCTCAAATGTCCCATTCTCATCTCTCTATTATTATGTCTGGCCATATCTGCTCACTGTGATATTTGTTTAAGGTAGATTTATATTTAAAAATGGATTTATTTATTTCTTTCAATATAAAATATCCAATTGTCTTTCTCTCTTTTACCAGGTTCATACATTCAGAGGCCCCCACTGGTGCGAGTACTGTGCTAACTTCATGTGGGGTCTCATCGCTCAGGGAGTCAAGTGTGCAGGTAACACACACACACACTCACACATCAGTGTGTGATGCTGCCTGTCAGTAATCTTTGATTTATACAATATCAATATGTTACAGCAGATCAGATTCCTGCTTCTTTTTGCCTCCTCCGCTGTGCTCGACACGTTTGCACCTCCTCTCTTTTAGACCGTGACTCGAAAGTGGGACAGCAGGCTAAAGTTAGTTACTTTTAATGTTGACTCATCCGCATTCGAAATGTTAAAAGATTCAATTTGGTGCCAGAGAACAGACTGGCAGTGGGATTATTACTGTGTGTGGGTGATGATCCGTGCCTCTGCAGTGCTTACGAAATCGAAATGGGACTCGTGCTGTCCAATCGAGTTTTTTTTTTTTACTCTTTGAACCTCAGACTAATTGTGCTATCTACAGAGAGCTGGAAGCAGATCACATTTTTAATCTAAAACCGCCTCTGTGTGTCTCTCTCTGCCAGACTGTGGGTTGAATGTCCACAAGCAGTGCTCCAAAGTGGTGCCCAACGACTGCCAGCCCGACCTGAGGCACGTGAAGAAGGTGTACAGCTGCGACCTGACCACGCTGGTGAAGGCCCACAACACCAAGAGGCCCATGGTGGTGGATATGTGCATACAGGAAATTGAGGCTCGAGGTGAGAGAGACAGCGAGCGTGTATATCTGTGTATATGTGAGTCATTGATTACATAAGGCTGACAAAAAAAGCTTTTAAGTATTGTTTTCTGCAACACCTACAAGACTGGCATACGTATGCAAGACGTGTGTGTGTGCGTGTATGTGTGTGTATCAGCCCGCCCTCTCAACGCTTTGATGCATATGCGCAGAATAAATGAATGTGTGTGTGTGCGGGGCTGTGTATACATACATATGTATATATAGACCGAGAGAGCTGCAGTTCCTCCCCCGTGCAGCCTGCGTGGTCACAGGGGAGCTGCTGCAGACAGGGTTTTATTGACAACCATTCACCACCGCTGAAACTAATATGTGAAATCAATAGAGACACCAGAAGTGAAGTGATTGAACTTGACTGGAACAGGCCAGACAGCTGAATACACCCCCCCCCTCCCCTTCCCTTTTCTCTCTGGTTGTTGTTGTTGTTGTTTTTCTTTTTCTTTCAATCAATCTTCTCTGGCTTCTTCTGCCTCTGTTGCTCTATCACCTTCAGTTTCATTTGCTTAAGCTGTTCGATTGGCACAGCTCACTACTGTTCCCATCCATGATTAATCTGCAAATGATTTTTTTTTTTCAAAGAACTGCTTAATTGTTTGTGATAAAACAGTAAAATTTGCTTGTCACTTTTCTTGAAAATCAAACCAATGGGGATCTTCACAGGAGGAAGAAGACATGTTTAATCACGATACAATTCAAGTTGATGTTATATTAGCGGTGTTGTTGTTTCAACTTGTTTCCTCGTCTGCCTCCAGGTCTTCAGTCAGAGGGTTTATACAGAATATCAGGCTTCAGTGAGCTGATTGAAGATGTCAAACTGGCCTTTGACAGAGGTAAGTGCATCGAAACAGCTGACAAACATTCATCTTCTGTGAATCCCTACACAAATAAGAGCAGTTATCTTTTCCCATCAATAAAATATCAATACAACCCTCCAGAGGAATTCTTTGAAGCCCGATCTTTCATCTTGCACCCTAATCCAGAGCTTTTCCTTTTCACTGAAAGCAACCCGTTGTTCTTGTTTTCCTCCCCGCAGATGGAGAAAAAGCTGATATTTCCTCAAGTTCTTACGAGGACATCAACATCATCACAGGAGCCCTCAAACTCTACTTCAGAGAGCTGCCTATACCCCTCATCACATATGATGCCTACCCACGCTTCATTGAAACTGCAAGTAGGTCCTCACGCTTTCTCTACCTCATTACATAAGATGTAAGAATGAACAGAGGAACAAGCTGAGGTCTGAAGGCAACATGGAGACTTTATGGTATAATTCTGTAAAAGACGTCAACTTTATGTCACTATTATATGATAGTTGATCCAATATCTTTGTGTTGATATATCCAGTGGCTAGACTTCCATCACTGTGATATATTTTGTGTGTGTTTGTGTGTTACAGAGATCACAGACCCAGAAAAAAGGCTGGAGTCTCTCCACGAGGCCTTGAAGCTGCTGCCCCCCGCTCACTGCGAGACGCTGCGATACCTCATGGCTCACCTCAAAAGGTCTGAACGCAAAAGCTGCGATTTCGATTTCACTCCCTCTTAATTCTGAGCCTTGATTCCTCGATCTTGATTTTCTCTTCTCACGCACTCTCCGTCCAGGGTGACCGAGTACGAGAAGGAGAACCTCATGTCCAGCGAGAACCTGGGCATCGTCTTCGGCCCCACGCTGATGAGGGCCCCCGACCTGGACGCCATGACGGCGCTCAACGACATCCGATATCAGAGACTCGTGGTGGAAACTCTCATCACCAACGAGGACGTGCTGTTCTGAGAGGAAAGGAGGGAAGTCGCTCTGGAGGATGGAGAGATCGAGGAGGTGCATTTGTCCTCTTGTGAACAGATGGGAGAAAAAGTGACCTGTTGACTTTCGACACAAAAATTAAGGAGAAACATGCAAGATACATGAGACTGGCATGTTGCTGAGGACATTAACTGTTTTCTGTGTGGAGAAAAGGAGCAATGAAGGAAGTGGCTCTTAAAAAGAAGAGCCACAAGAAATAAAAAAAAAAAACTGTGTGGAGACTCAAATCACACACTGTCTTTGAGGGAAGAAGTAGATGGATGGATGCAGTGTTTCCTCACATTCCTCGTGTAAAACACAAGCAAAAATGTCATCAAACAAACTTGAATTTTCTGGATGAAACTAATTACTGGAACTATGAATGCTGGGAAGAACAATTTAAGAACCTCACTTAGAAATAACCTCAGAAATAAACGACTGTCATCTGTCTTTTTGAGCTGGGAGAAAAGAGGGAAGTAGCATTTCACAAACACTCCTTATGCTTATGTTTATGTCGGGGAAACACTGCAGTCCGTCTTTAAATGTTGATATCCTCATTTTTAAATGGATGCCTTGACATCTGACACGTGTTAGCGTTGTTATACCGAATGAAAGCCAATGAGGAAGTGTCACCGAGAGAATTCAGATTTCAACGCAATGACCGATGTCTTCTGACTGTAAGAAATGTTTTTTTTTGTTCACGTTCCACGGTGTCAAGGTGTCCATTTAGTCCTCCGCCAGAGAAGAAGAAGCACTGACGTCATTACAGTAGACAGCTGGATGAATGAATGAATGAAAGAATGAACGAGGGAAAAAAAGTGAATCACTCGCCCATAACGCGCACTCAAGGGAACTTAAGTGACTCGGACCTATCGTGTTTTCATTCCTCTTTTTTGATCTTTTTCTTTTCTTCACAGCTCTCTCTTCCGCTCCATCCACTGATGTGTAATTATGCAGTGATCCTACACTAACAACATAGTTTTTTTTTAGTCACTAATATAGAGAATCGATGTCAGCTTGTGTCATATTGTAAGAAATGTTTTCCAGTTTTGTTGCTGTGTAATTACACCCAGTGATGGAGCTGTAAACTAAATAATAACATTTTTTTTCTCTGTCTCTGAACCAATCCTGTGATCTCTCTCTTCTCCTCCTGCCTGCTCTGCTCCTGAACATGAAAATTAGACTTCACTGTCATTGCAGGTCGCTAAATTGTCTTATTTTCTCCAAATTCGCAAACCATCACCGAGGAGTTACCAGTATTTGTCTGGCAGCTTGTTTTCACGCTGACAGCTTTAGGTGTCGTACACACACAGACAGACAGTGAAGAGAGGGACACATCGTAAGTGACTTGAAACATGAATATGTGAAACAGTGCTTTATGTTGTTTTTTGCTTCGGTTCATTGTTTTTTTTTTTTATTTTTATAAAGCAGTATTGTAAATTAAGAAGTGTAATGAAACTGATTTTTGCTCTCAAAATACTAACATAAAATTCTTGATCGCTTGCCCGGATGCAATTCAACAGATGGAAACACACTTTACTGGCCTCTGTGGGTTAATTAAAAGACTCCGAGTGGGGTTGCACCAGTACCAACAGTGGTGGTTTGAACACCAGATTATTTGAAAGTTTAATATCATGTCCCATCCCTGAAATTAAAGCAAAGGACTTCAATAAAACAGAATCTCATAGTGTTAATTACTTAGAGTTAGTGCTTGCAATTAAAATGGTGCTGGTGCTTCCACTCTTCAGTGTGTGGGTTGACAAGGAGGCCATATTGTGACTCCACTGACATGTTTCATATCCCGCCGCAGCCATTTAATATAACTGTGAAATTGTGAGAAATAATAATGCTTAAACATATGTAAAGAAGGCCAGTTGAGTTTGTTTTAGGCAATACATTTTTGATTTGTTTTCTTCTTTTACCTCTCCTTTCGACTGTGGATTTTTAGTCATTGTAAGCAAATGCCATACCGATGTCTGAGGATCAGGAACTGGCTAAACATAGCCCATTGGAAGGATTGCTATGTTTTGACCATGCTCTGATGTGATGAAAGAAGTATATAAACAGGTGGGTGATGATGGTTATCATATGTCATGTGAAGGAGTGTCTTTGCCATGTTTTCTTTTTCTTTTATTGAATCTAGTGCCATTTGAAAGGGTGTGAGTGCAGAATGGATGTCTTCTGCATGAACCCCCACCTCACACTAACACACTAACCACCCTCCTTATTCATTTCTACCCCCATTTCTGTCGGGGGTCCTACTGTGTTTCCCTTACAACAAAAGCAACGACAACCCTCCAGACCCATTCCACAAAAGTAAAGACAGAGGGGATGGTTGTAAAAATGAAGCGCGCCCATGCTGGGTTGGGTGTGATAAAGAGTGACATCAGCATTTTTCTAGCAAATCTCGGTTATGTTTTCATTATCACCTGTTCTTTATTTCTACTGTTGTGCTGACTCCTCACAGGGTGAAATGTAACCCTGCTACTAACTCTCATCATACTAATCCGATTACAACTTGTGAGCCTTCAGTGATCTGTGACATTTGCTTTTGTTTTCTGGCATTATGGAATATCTTTTTTTTTTTTTTTTTTATGATTATTATTACTGTCATTGCTGTAAAGTATTTTCTATATGGTTTATGCATGGTGGAATTAAATTATTAAATATGGCTTTCAGTTCACACACGTCTGAATTCATCCATTCTTTAAATACAATTACTTTCAGTATCGTCATTATTATTGTTAACTCCGAGTAGGCCATATATTATATATTTTGCAAAAAAGAAAAAAGTTCAATAACTTAAATATGCTGTCGATTTTTAAAATTATCTTTTTGTTTTAAACATGGTTTTAAATCGATAATTATAAAGATTGAAACGTGATGAGGTCACGACCTTTCTGTTTTAACGTCACGTGACCTTCAGAGCTTCCACTATTGGCTGCTTGTAAATTGCAGGCGCTCGAGCCGTGTCTGACGGTCTGGCCTTTCACGAAGCTCAATTACAGCAGATATTACCTCGCCTTGATATTTTTTATTACTACAGAACGGTATATTATTCGAGTTTTAGTCGAGATATGCAACGTTTCGGGTTTATCGGCAACTCTTGGTGAGGAAACGACACTGAACGAGGCCATTCGCCGACCACCTAGCATCTTTTCGCCTTGCTTTGCGAGATGACTGTTGGAGGAAAACGCAGCAAAAATATCTCCAAAACAGTGACGGACATGCTCGGAGTAAGTCACCAGACGACTATAATGTACTATAATGTGTATTATCAGTGTTGCCGTTGTGTAATTTTGTGCCATGTTGTGTAAAGCTAATTTAGTTAGCCGCATCATATGTTTTTCAGTTAGCTCAAAAAATTGCGCAAGGTCACGGCATCTTTTAATTACTTCAGGTGGAAGGCTTTGTTGCTATGAGAGATATCATTCACCAATGAGCCACTTTGTGACCTAAATCCACGTTATGTTAAGTTTGTTAATAGTGTATTAGACATTAAAAACATGTGAAGTAAACTGGTAACTTCATCAACGCAAATTGTGCAGTCGCAGAGGAAGAAGTACTCTGTTGCCCTCTAGCGGACATATAGTGCAGTTACGTGCAGATCGTTTTGGTCGCGTTGGATTGTGCGTTTTTGTAAATGATTTTACCTTTGGGTTAATTGTTTTTAACTGCCAAGTCGTGTTTGTTTTGGGGATCCACAATAATAGGATGGGATATATTATCAAGGGGGCTGAGCTATAAGTGCACTGTCAACATTAGGCCATCCGGTGGAGTTGTAGCTGCTCAATCTCCCACTTTTGCTATCGTGTGTGCTCCAGGGATTTTACCTCTGCTTGGTCATTATATTGAAGTCACATGGATCTCAAGTAGGTTTGCAAAACTTTCAAAGTTGGAAACTTTCCATGGGAATGTATGGGAATTAACTGGAAATTAAGAAAATTAAAGGCTGGCCCTTTACAGAGAACTTGAATATAGTTGGGGAAAATTTATTTTAGCATAATCTTGGCTAAAAGAACCAGATTTAAAGCAAGCACACTTGAATATCTATGCTATCACATGCACACAGCACACTCTTTATTGTTCACACACCCACATGTATGGTACATTCCTCATCACATGCACAGATGATTTCTAGAGCCCTGGGGGTATTCAGGACACATTTTGAGACCAAAGCACAAAACTATTGAAGTAGGCATGGGCCGAATGCCATGTTAAAGGTATACCACCATTAAAAAAGTCAACGTTCAAAACCACTAAAATTAACACCTATAATATTTGACCGTCTGCTTGGACTTATTTTGGTATTTTAGCTGTGAAAGTGTAATACAAGCCGCTATGAGTATGTGCTTTTGCCCCTTTTTTCAGGACTACTTCTTCTTTCACAGGTGATGTCCTCTTTCGGGTTGTGATCATCTTGTTATCACCTTGTGAAAATGCAAAAGCATTGTCTCCCTCTTGTGGACAATGAGTGCATTTGCGATTATCTTTGTATTTGTGAGCAGTATGGAACCACTCAGTGCATCCGCTGATGTTTCGTGGACTTCTAAGTCAAACTTTCACAATGTAATATGATATATTAACCAATTATTCTAATTATGAGGTTGATGGAGTAGCTGTTCCTTCATAAACACAACCTGTAGGACTTGTCATCAAGCCTCGTTGGCGCAGTAGGCAGCGCGTCAGTCTCATAATCTGAAGGTCGTGAGTTCGAGCCTCACACGGGGCATGTGTTTTGTTATGCACGGGTAGGGTTATCTAAATATCTATTTTTTGTATCACAGCAATAAGTATTCAATGAATTATCAGTGCCTATAATTATCCTTAACGTTGATGTGATCTTTGCATGCTGAGCTGTTGTGGGGTTGGGTGCGCTGCTGCACAGACAATGAGCCAGCACATGCATTTGTGCATGCACACTCATTCACACACACATATCTCCATATATGTAGTGTGTAGGCAGAAATTGGCCATCAAGTTGACAGAGTAATGTGATGTGGTGGAAATTTGAACAAGTGAAACTCACTGTGATTTATGTGAAAAGATCTAAGACTGTGCATTGTGCCCTCTCCCTCTACTGGACAGTGAGGGGAACTGCAGTTTATTTGTGTGTAAGTGTCTTTTTCACTTGAGATCATTTTAGATGTTGTTTGGGATGATATGTTGTTTATCAAAAAATGTTTATGCATCGCATGTGCATACTTCCTGTTCCTACTTAAAGACCACCTGCGCTTATGTGCTGCAAGCCTCGTTGGCGCAGTAGGCAGCGCGTCAGTCTCATAATCTGAAGGTCGTGAGTTCGAGCCTCACACGGGGCATGTGTTTTTGTCAGGCATTGAGCATATTAAGCGCACACTAAAGGAAGCTAAAGTTTTGCTTTCTGTAGTTAGCAGTACCAACTCGTGCATCGTTTTCAGTCTAATGTTTGTAACATAATGCAAATAAATACCTTGTTTTTGAAAGACTGATAGTATTAAATAACTAAATCCTTTACTAGCAAGTTAGTCTGATAGGAGATAGCAACTGGGATGAAAACTTGTTCCTGTTTTCATCCCAGTTGCTAATGTTGAGATTGTATTTAATGATTATTTCATTTGGTAAAAATAATGCAATAGGCTATCAGGGGTAGGAGATCCAATAAAAGTCAAGCTTTTGGTTGCTGTTACAAGCCCGGCTAGCTCAGTCGGTAGAGCATGAGACTCTTAATCTCAGGGTCGTGGGTTCGAGCCCCACGTTGGGCGCACAATCTTTTTTTCCTTGCATTGTTCTCGCCTGTTTTGTACACTGATCATATTTTGCAGTCGTTTGATACGTCTGTGGGAATAGACAACTGCAGTTAAAGCATTTAGCCTAAATGTAGCAGGGTACTTAGCATTAGCAAGATGTTAGCAAGGTCAGTGAAGTCACATGAATGGTTTGTGCTGAGGACAGTCATCAGCACAAACCATCGTCTTCCACGCCGTCATTGCAGTCACCTCAGGCAGAGTGTGAACAACAGTCTTTGCGTGAGAACAAATGTGAATCTCTTGGGAGATGGAGGTGGGTAGGGGTGGGGCAGGCCGTGTCCCAGGCTCTCAAGTGCTTAACAGATGCCCCCCCCCCGGGTGTAAGACTTTCATGAGACAAAGGGACAAAGGGTTCATTCTGTGTCAGCAGCGATCCACTGCTGGCCTCTGTACTTAATGACGGAGGCCGAGAAAATGGTCATGTGAGCATTGGTGGTTCAGTGGTAGAATTCTCGCCTGCCACGCGGGAGGCCCGGGTTCGATTCCCGGCCAATGCATCATCCTTTTCATATTTTGTAATATTATATATTACATATTTGTGATAAAGCTAATAGGCACAGATTGCAGCATCGCCAAAACTGAAGCACCTCACATACAACCATTGTGACGATCTATGTCATGTTGGACTTCAAAAAAAAAAGGGAGAGGGAAAAAAAAGTTGCACACTCCCCGTCGGGGAATCGAACCCCGGTCTCCCGCGTGACAGGCGGGGATACTCACCACTATACTAACGAGGAGATGTTTTCCCTCCCAAACTCCGCCCCTTTTAACTGTTAGAAGACAGGGATGGTAGCACAGTTTGTAGCTGTGGCCCTCTAGTGGACAATGCAACATCTTTTCCTTTTCTTGCTGTAACACTGCACATGGATGACTGGCTACTTTTGATGAAATGTGATGGAAATATTTTACCAGTCTGCCAAGTGACTGGCAGCTCACTCTCTCCCCAATATGTAAGCACATGTGATGAAGTCCCCAGGGCCTGACTGATTAATCAGCCATCCAACCATCGGCAGATTTGAGCCTTACTCAGACAGAATGGTTGGGCTATATGCCTTGGCCAATAAGAATCAATGTGAACTCTATTTTTGTACCAGCAAACTTTACCATTATGAATTACTGTCAAACAGTAAGGTGTCGTGCCTCCAATGCATATTTGTCACATCATTGCAAATTTGTTGTCAGGTCCAAAAATAAAGGTGAACTCAGCAGGCAGAGTTAAAGGGGTCAGAAGGCTTATTTCAAATCAATTTCAGTGTGATGGAAGTTCCTCTAGATGGTGCCCTCGCTCCATTTGTATTTTCTTGATGTACGTCAACATCTTGTTTTTTCTGTTGGTCTCATGTTGGTCCTGTCCCTGCACACTCAGCTGTTTACAAGTAGACTGGTCTTTGTGGTGGGCTGCCCCAGAGAAATGGTAAAAAAAACAGTGAAATGTGTGCATTGGTGGTTCAGTGGTAGAATTCTCGCCTGCCACGCGGGAGGCCCGGGTTCGATTCCCGGCCAATGCAATATCCTTTTTCATTTTCGTTGCATGTGCAGTGCATCCTAAAATCCTGCCTGTCAGCGTGGCTTGTTACATAAGAGTCAGAAACTTTTAGAGGACCAATGCCATAAACAGTAACGCAGTCCAAACTCCTTTTTTTAAATGCGTCCTGTTGTCATCGCTGATGCTTCGTCCAATAAGAATCATTGTGTACTGGTCCTTGTGGTGGGCCGCCTGAGAAATGGTAAAAAAAAACAGCCAGATGTGTGCATTGGTGGTTCAGTGGTAGAATTCTCGCCTGCCACGCGGGAGGCCCGGGTTCGATTCCCGGCCAATGCAACAGGTTTTGCCCTTCTCTAACTCAAAAGCTATCTTTTGACCAGATTGCCAAAACTTACCTCCATGCAACAGCATGCATGCCTTGTGTGAGGCTTGAACTCATAACCTTTGGTACAGAGAACAACGCACTGCCTGCTGACACAGCAATGGTCCAGTAAATGTGTTACATCTGCATAACTTAGATTTATATTTAAGATAGATAAGAAAGATTTATATCTACCCATAGTTCACTTTTTTTTTTTTACAAATGTTTCCCATAAGCAAGGCCTCGTTGGCGCAGAAGGCAGCACGTCAGTTCCAGTGGTGAAATATTACCATTAAGAATAAATTCTGCATTTTCTTTTTCTTCAGGCACTGGACTCAAGTACCACCTTTGCGTCTATGCCATATGGAGAGACCCTTTTGATTTTACAGATAGATTTTC
>OMNW01014466.1:0-10226 GCA_900303245.1 Selene dorsalis
TACACACACTGTAACCCTGCATCTACAGCAGCCTTAGTCCATGTCCCTCTCAGGCTGTAGATGAACCAACATATGAGACGTGTTACCACATAATAAAGGACACGAGCAGCTCAGTGTTTCCACAGTGGGAGTTTCTCCTCCTCTTTCTTACCGTCGTATCATCAGGTGTCTCTGACTCCAAACTGCTCCTCACAGCAGACAGACAGATGATGCTGGAGCCTCCTCTGTCTCCTCTACAGCTGACCTGCTGCTCTACTGGACACTCAACCCTCTGACACTAATAAAAACATATTTCGCTAGGTCTCCAGTGCAGAGGCTTCAAACACATGACGACCTGAGACAGGTGAACTGACCGGACCAGACTCATCTCATGAACCGCTCCACACCTTCACCATCACTTTATTTGTCATCGGCTCCATTTCACCACATTTCCTCCCTCTGTTCCAACTTTCACTTTGTAATTCTTCCCTTTAGCTGAGATCGGTTTGTCTTCCAGCCCTAGCAGCAGCTCAGTGGTAACTGGCAACCTGGAGGCTGAAATGCTAGAGATAGAGGAAGATAGAGCAACAGGCCAAAACACAAAAACAAAACATAAACATGATTTGCCGCCTGCAAATACATTTTTTAAATGTGAATATTCTGGCTGTACTATTGTTGTCAGTTAGATCAGTATTTCATATGAACATGATTCCTTTGTCTCTGGTGACATATTGAGTGATTTTATGATTACTTGCCATAGATTTCTTACATACAGCTCCTTTAAAAATGTATTTTTATATTTGCAGTTTTGCTACTTTTATTTTTAGTAATAGTAATTTTGAAGAATACATTAATAGTATAAAAATAAAAACACCCAGTGGAGTCTCAACATTATGTGTGATGTAGTCCAGTGAAATAGCTGTAGAGACAACAACTTTCCAGGGAGTTGATGATGATGATCCACCTCGGTCCAGACTATACCTGAACATCATCATGGCTGACGGTGAGGTCAGGGTCCCTATTGAAGCAGAGGCGGAAAAGGAGAAGGAACAGCTCCTCTACCAGGACCTGGCCCCAGTTGTCCTGGGATTCAACCGATCTGCAGTCCCCCGGAGGTGGTGCCTCAGTTTGACTTGCAGCTTATATCCTTACACTGCTGTGACCATAACCTTGTCTAATATGTGTTATAATGTTTGTTTTAGCTCACACCAAGTATCACATGACTGTGTGTTGTATTAATTCAGCCATTATTAAATGCTAATATTGAGTGCTTATACAAATAATGTTGAACCCCCTCGTGAACATCATGTGTGATATCACGTGAATGAATATGTGCTCAACCCGTGGCCTTTGACCTTAACCTTCCTCCTCCACGTGGCTTGACAATGCGTCTATACTGGTCATTCTGGTCAACTGCATGTTCCTCACCATGTACAAGCCCCATGACAACGCAACCGACCTGCAGGTCAGACATCTACATTTACTCTTTGAACAACACTTTCACTTCTCACCATGAGAACTCACCACACGGTTCAACACAGTCTATACCAGTGTTTTTTACTGCAGTTAGACACCTGTGCAGGAATGTGAGTTTTTCTTTGGATGTGCACCATGGACTCATTTGTTTTACCATTAAAAAGCATGATACAATTTTATATCATATGTTTAACCACATATATTTATTTACATGTGTGGTCAGATAGTGGATCACTTCAGCATGGCCTTCTTCCTCATGGAGATGGCCATCAAGGTGCTGGCGCTAGGGCTCTATGGTTATGAGGGAAGCTACCTGAGCAGCTACTGGAACAAGTGGGACATCTTCCTCTACTCTGGAGAGTGAGTACTCCACAAATCTCTTTGTCCCTGCTATGGCATTTCTCTGCTGCCAGACAACAGCAGTGTATTACAGATTCTTCTCATACTTATTTATTACTCAACTAAGCATTTTATGAGTTCATATGTGTGTGTGTGTATATATGTATCATATTTTGGTGATGTCCTCCCTCTTTATTGTCTGCAACTGTCCCTGCAGGGTGCTGGATTATTTCCTGGCTCTCTGTGGCATCCGCCTTCACTTCCGTTATGTGCTCAGGCTGATGCGGCTCATCCTAAGAGTCCCAAGTAAGTAAAACACAGACCTCATTCTGTTCTGCTTTGTACAAATATTTGACATATATATTATTTTATTTTGTTCATGTATTGGGCATACATTGTTTTGTATCTTAATACTGATGGTGTAAATCACCTGTTTTGAAATCTAATGCAAGAACATGTTCCCTATCCCCATGATATGAAAGACCTGTCACCTTCAAATACAAGAGCATGTGTCCTAGGTGTATGTGTGTGTCTGTGAAGTCTTGTCAGAATGATGATTGCTGATGGAGCCCTCTTCTGCCCCGCACAGGCATGCAGGATCTGGTGGTGTCTCTGCTGGACGTTCTCCCGATGCTCTCAAATGTCCTCATGCTGTACATCTTCTTCCTGGTCGTCTTCGGCATCATGGGAGTTCAGCTGTGGGAGGGGGAGCTCCGCAACCGCTGCTTCCTTGGAGCTGACATCCCAAAGTAAGGAAATTATCTGGGCAGCCAGCGCAACTATTATAAAAATAACCTGCCAACTATTTCAGCAATTATTATTTTATTGCTAGAAAATTGCTAGCATTACTTGTTTTGAATCTATCGTGTTAATTGTAACAAATCCTGGTGAATACTCTTCCACTAGGCTAAATTATTCATTTCCTAATAGATAAAGCTCTCAATTGCATTTGTTTCGATTGTGATAATAAACACAATAAAGTGATATTGAGCAGATATCTCTCTGCCTTTAACATGTAAAGGAAGCTGATATGTTTATTTTGCTTTGAACAGACAAGAAATAATAGTTAAAAACAAAATAGGTTGCGCAGAACCTAAAAGCATAGCAGTCAGGCTGAAAATAATAATAATGATTACATGCAATAAAAAGCACGAGTAAAGAAATTGGTGGGTAATAATCTAACCAGTTGTTAACATCCTGGTCCCCAGGATCAAATATAACTACATCAATAATTTGGAAAGAAAAGAGACATTGAATAACCAGGTAAATAAATAAACAGTGACCTCCGGAAACATCATCTCTGTACCTGGTGAAAACCATGTCATGTCAAAACCATGTCCAAGATGTGTAAAATTTGATTGATTTTGACTGTGAGAATAATACTTATTTTTCTGTCAATATATCACAGCGTGTCCCTGAGTCCATACTTTGCTACTGTGATTGGCAATGGGCGTCCATTCATTTGCTCCCGTAGCAACGGGGGGTTGCGCCACTGCCACGACGTGCCGCCGTACGTCCAGGATGGGAAGACGTGCTTGGGTGCTCCGAACCATGTGTTGGCCGCCAATGCCTGTGTCAACTGGAACATGTACTACAATGTGTGTCGCCCGGGGGACCACAACCCCCACCAAGGGGCCATCAGTTTCGACCACGCTGGCCTCGCTATGATCGCCATGTTCCAGGTGAGAGAGCAAGTGCTCTTCCTTCCTCTACCATCTGTCCATCAGTGCTTTACCATCACAGGCAAGTCTGGCTTTCCTGTGGATGGAGAAACAATTGTTACGCCTTAGTACTGAAGCGTTGATGTTCTCTCCTCCTGCAGACTGTCACACTGGAGGGCTGGACCGACATCATGGCCCTTGTGATGGATGCTCATTCCTTTGGGAGCTTGATCATCTTCATACTTGTCACCATTGTAAGTAGCAGCCTGAGGTTAGTGATGTCGTGTTTCACTTTGTGCTTATGTTGTGTTCTTTCTCTTCCCAACCAGATGGGCTACTTCATCATCATGAATGTGTGCGCTGTTGTCATTGCCACACAATTCTCCAAGAGCATGACCAGGAAGGTGATAGCGCGGACAGCCAACCCCATCGGGCAGATCTGCATCCGCTTGTTCCGCTGGCTGTGGACCGCCACCTGCAGATGCATCAGGTAAGACTGACATCTGATGGTCAAACTCTTCCCAGCGCCTGAACAATTTTACATCATGTCCTTCCTCCAACAGAAGCAAGCGGGTGCACCAGGAGAACAGCAAGCGCAAAAAAGGAACTATACTGGTAAGACTGTCTGTGGGTTGATGTTTTTGTTTCAGCAGTGGTAGCAGCTTTGACTCACTGACTCCACCTTTCTCCCAGGGAGAAACCTTCAGACCACTTGTGAGAGCAATCAAAAGGATGATCGACAGCAGGATGTTTGAGTGGCTGATCATGTTCATCGTCTTCCTCAGTATCCTCACCTTGGCTGTGGAACACCACGGACAGGCGAGGATCAGCTCTGTCTCACATCGTAACACAGGGTTTTATGTTTTATTCTTGCTCACTCATTTCACATTGGTTGTTTATGTTCTCTCTCTCTCCCTCTCTCTCTTCCTGCAGCCTAAGCAGGTGGCAGAGATGCTGCACATCAGCACCCTTGTCTTCACTGGGATATTCGGCGCGGAGCTGGGCCTGAAGCTGCTGGCTCTCAAGTGGGACTACTTTAAGGACCGCAACAACATTGTTGACTTCATCATTGTCATCGCCAGGTAGAGTTCAAACTGGTGGATGTGGTTGTTGCCAACAGCGTGTTAAAATGTAAATTACGATAACTATTAAGAAGTTTATAGCGAGATGTAAAGCCTTCTGGCCCAGTGGTTACAGTGGTTACACTGGGATCCCTTAGGTTTAGGACTCGAGCATGTTTATTGACTGTTGAGTTGAAGACGTCTCCTGAAGCTGATCTGTGGTGTTGTTTTTAGTCTCGGGGAGATCAGCAGCAAAACTTTTGGCAGGTCATCGGTGCTGCGTATGTTGCGTCTGCTGCGGTTCATGCGGCTGCTTCGCTTCATGCCGAGCCTCAATCGACAGCTGCTGGTGCTGTTCAACACAATGAAGGAGGGGAGACGACTGTACCAGTTGCTGATATATGTCATCTTCATTTTCAGGCACGTGCACACACCAAATCCTTTTTGCATCTGTATACGCCTGTCCCATGAGAGCATGTCTCATGCTGTGATAACGTGTGATTGTCTCTCTGCAGCGTGCTGGGTAGGACCATGTTTGGAGGGACATTCAATTTCAAGAACCAGGACGGGCAAACTATCAATAGCCGCATGAACTTTGACTCCCTCCACTGGTCCATGGTCACTGTGTTCCAGGTCAGTGTCTGAGCCCTGATCGCCAAACTCCATTATCACACTGTGTCTGCATCAATCTGTCTGTCTTTGTTCTTTATGAAACCACTCAATCCAGGTCCTGACTGAGGAGGACTGGAACCTAGTGCTCTATGATGCCGTGGCTGCAACCTCCGCGTGGGCGTTTCTCTACTTTTTAATAATCATCATGGTCGGGAAACACGTCCTCCTCAATATCATGGTGGGCATCGTGGTCAAGGGCTTCCAGACTGAGGTGAGACTACCTCTGCTCTACATGAGGGTGATGTTTTAACATTCAGTCATTGAATACCACACCCAGCGTGTCTGAGGCACGTGCATACTCCCTTATGTCAAACTCTGTTTGTTTCAGCACGAGCCAGAAGAAGATGAAAGCTCTTTTCCACCCGGCCATGAGAACGTCCATGAGCCAGATGTAAATTCCTCAAATATTTACGAATACGAATATGAATACGAATTACTTTATGAATCCCAAAGGGAAATTCATTTGTCTGTCAGCTAATCTACTATTTGTAGAAGAATTAAAAAGCCTGATGGCATTTCCCCAAATATCCACATTTCAACTGACACCTTCATTCAACTTCACTTCATGTTGTCTCAGGGTTCCTCAGCGACTGGAGCCAGAGGCCCCAGAGTGACCAGCCCCACCCCTCAACAGACCAACAACGTGAGTTATTCAGATCAGTGGTTTGGGATCTTTGCATTTAATTCTAATCAGTGTTTTGCTGGTGGGCCGCACCTCTGTGGTGGCTCCTGTTGACTCATGTAACTGTTCACTCGTGCAGACATCTCGGAGCTGCAGAGTGCTGGGCTGGTGCAGAGAACATGAAGACTGGTCTCTCTTTGTGTTTTCCCCACAGAACAGGTAGGTCTGATCGGACACTTGTTGAACCTAATGTGCCAAAACCTCATTGTTGGTGGCCCTGAGAACTCAACACTCTTATTTCAGATCAGAAAACATCATGTGTTTGTGTTTAGGTTCCGCGTCATGTGCCAGCGTCTGGTCTCCCACAAGATGTTTGACTTTGTCATCCTGTTCTTCATCCTCCTGAGTTGTGTCACCATTGCCATGGAGAGGCCCAGTATTGACCCAGCAGGCACGGTGAGACACACGTGTGACCTGTGTGTGTGCACATCCACTCAGACACACATGAGCATATATCATAATGAATCTCCACTGCCCTCCAGGAGCGCTGGATCCTAAAAAAATCCAACTACGTCTTCTCTGCCATCTTCCTGGTGGAGATGGTTTTCAAGGTAAACACCTGTTTGAATGACCTTTCTGACCCCACCTGACACCAGATCAGTCTGGACTGGGCTTTATCATTTTAGATCATCTTAATTGATCTTATTTCCAGCGGATTTTAATTGATATTCTTCTTAATAATGTTTTAAGTTTAAGTGCGTTGATGTGGTGTTACTCTCACACCAGGTTGTAGCACTCGGCCTGGTGTATGGGAAAGAGAGCTACTGCCGCTCCGGCTGGAACACCGTGGACGGCACGTTGGTGATCCTCTCTTTGGTTAGCATCATCGTCCCCCTGCTCAGCCAGAGTAAAACCAACAGCCTGGGCATGTTCAAGGTGTTCCGTCTGCTGAGAGCCCTCCGCCCTCTGAGGTGCATCTTTTATTTATGTTACACGCTCAGTCTGTGTGAAGATCCAGTCTGATTTCCCGCCCTAGTGTATGTTCAGTTGTGTGTGTCTTACCTTTAACAGGCGGCTTTAACAGACATCTGTTTGTGTGTTCCAGGTTGATCAAGCGAGCTCCGAAACTGAGGCTGGCCGTGGAGGCTCTGGTGGCCTCCTTTAAACCGCTTGGGAACATTACTCTAATTTCCTGCACGTTTTTCTTTTTTTATGGCGTCCTGGGAGTGCAGGTACATTTGCGTGCGCACACACACACATGCACACATAAATACACAAATACATGCAGTAGATTTCTTTTACCCAAACTGACAATGGTGCCATTAAAATGACCTTTGTCCATTGAGAATGTCTCTGTCCTTCACACTCGTCTCACTTTCATGCAGCTGCGAAACAGTAACTTTCTCTGTGCTATCTGCAGCTGTTTAAGGGCAGTTTCTACAGCTGTGTGGGGGAGGACATCAGTAACATCACCAACAAAAGTGACTGTCTGTCGGCCAGCTACCTCTGGGAGAGAAAGACATACAACTTCGACAGTCTGCCTCAGGTGATTCACACAAACATACATTCAAAACAGGTCAGATGTTCCAAACCAATCGGCAGGATCCCACCACCCATCAGGGTGGACATCATGACAACAGATGTGGATCCAGATGCAAATAAACAAAACCTTGATGGCTGTCAGCCATCATAATGGATTTGTAAACTGTTAAATCACCGTGTTGACTAAACATTTTTGGTCTGTCTGTTTTTTCCTGTCCAGGCTCTGCTGACCCTGTTTGTAATGTACTCCAAGGACGGCTGGGTCGCTGTCATGTTCGACGGGCTGGACGCTGTGGGGGTGGACCAACAGGTACTGTGTGTTTTTTCTGCCAATGTGGTAATATAAGGATGGAGAGGACACAGCTGATGCTCATGCCACATTACACTGAGCCTTAGAAACAACAGTGGAACAAATCAGTCTCATGATTTTCATTTGGCTTTTCCTCTTCTTTTTCTTCTTCTTCTTCATTTAGCCTGTGAGGAACCACAACAAGTGGATGGTGCTATTTTTCATCACGTTCATGGTCATGAGCTTCTTCCTGTTCGATATGTTCATTGGTGTGATGGTGGACACCTTCCACAAGTGTCAACAGGAGCAGAAGAGAAAGGATGAAGCAGAGGTGGGAGGACGGGCGCCAGGAGACAAACCAAGGGGTGAGGAGAGAGAGAGGGAGTTGCTCCCATGATGTGTTACTGACATGAAACTGTTGAGTATAGTGCCGTGGTGATTGTGAATTGTGTTTCGTGCGTGGCTGCAGAGGCCGAGGAGGAGCCATATTACACCAACTACTCCCCCCTCCGTCGGTACATCCACTCCATTTGTCAAAGCAACGCCCTGGAACATGCCATCAATACCATAGTCACCATCAACATCTTGGTCATGGCCCTCCAGCACTATGGCCAACCTCCAGTAATGCACACACACACACAATTATGCACTGTGGCTGCAATAAATTTCAATTTTTATTAAAGTTTAAATTGAAATCTGTTGCATCAAAACTTTGAACTCCAATTTAAACTGTGATCTCTGGTTATATTTGAACAGCAAGCTGAGGAGGTTTAACTTTTGCAACGGCTGTTTGTCTGTGTTGTCAGTGGGTGGACATGCTGGTAGAGAGCAGCTTCTACGTGTTCACCACCATCTTGGTCATGGAGATCCTGCTGAAGCTCACGGCCTTCGGCATAAGGAGATGCACAGCATCCTTGTAACGTCTTAGAATTAGTGAGAATTCAGCTTCTCTGTTTGCCTCCATGTGTTAGGTATAACTACCATGACATGTGCATGTGTGTAGATGGAATGCGCTCGACATCGCCGTGGCCTTGATTTCCATCGTCACCATCTCCCTCAAGAGTATGAACGTAACAGAACCTCCCTTCAATCCTGGCATCCTCAGAGTGTGCAGAGTACTAAAACTAGTACAGGGTACACACACACACATCAAGTTGAAATCGAATTAATTCTGGAGGTGTCAAGTGTGTGAGTGTGTGAACAATTTTTGTGTCTCTCTCCAGTGTTCAAAGCCAAGAAAATAGAACTCCTCCTGAAAACCATCATGAAGACACTGTCGCAGGTAAACACACAAACACACATGCACACACACACTATGGAGTTGATTGATTGTAAGTGTAGAGTTAGAGTCAGTGATTTTTTTTTTTTTATTGATTCCAGGTTGGAAATATCTGTGTGCTCTTCTTGTTTGTCTTCTTCATTTATGGTATTTTGGGAGTGGAGCTCTTTGGCAACCTAGGTCAGTCTCTCTCTCTCACACACACACACACACACAAACACACAAACACAGATCCTATGTTTCCACACTGAATTTGATGCTGTTTGCACATTTCAAACTCTTCTCTGAGTCCAACACACATCTGAAGGATTTTAATTGGTCACTGTGCAGAAGAACAAACCCTACTGTGTGTATATGTGTGTGTGTGTATCTCATGCTGTGTGTTGTCTGTTGATCAGAATGCAGCAAAGAACACCCGTGCCTGGGTTTACATGGACATTTCAACTTCAGGCACTTTGGCATGGCTCTGCTCACACTCTACCAAGTGTGCACCGGAGACAACTGGAGCGGGATCATGAAAGTACGTACACTCACACACGAACACACACACACACCTTACACAATTTTACAACAGTGTTTTTCCATATTCTTCCTCTTTTTTCCGTTTCTAATGGTCTTTTTACGGCTTCTTGTCAGTAAACAGTTTTTGTTTTTTTTGTTCCGCTGAATCTTGGTATCTGTTTCTCTGCAGGACACGTTGAGGAAGTGTCGCCCAGGTGATGTAAACTGCCTGACCTACCTGTCCTGGGCCTCTCCCATGTTCTTTAGCAGCTTTGTGATGATGGCCCAGTTTGTGCTGGTAAACCTGGTGGTGGGGGCCATCATGCAGGCACTTGAGGACAGCTATGAGGTACAGACAAACACCAGAGTTCCAGTTAAGTTTCCTACTTAATGAGAAAATCGCATGATGGTTATTAATCTCGATTAATAATTACATGATTAATCTGTACATAAAATTGGATAATTCTGATTAACTGAGTTTTTTCCTTAATGAATGTAAACCCTGTAGAGCAGGGGTGGGGAACCATGTGCCATGGAGAGCCATGTGTATGCAGGTTTTCCTTCCAACCAAAGACTTCAACAGGTGATTTCACTGATTAACACACCTTCAGCCACAGAGCTGTGTAAATCAGTGAAATCACCTGTTAAAGTCTTTGGTTGGAAGGAAAACCTGCATACACATGGCTCTCCATGGCACATGGTTCCCCACCCCTGTTCTAATGTCTGGTCTCCTCTTCCCATGCAGTAAATAGCCAACGCAACACACCTGGGTTGTGTGATCCCAGGTTATACAAGCCCAGCATCC
>OMNW01014467.1:0-26899 GCA_900303245.1 Selene dorsalis
ACACCGCGCGTCGATTGTATTGTAACTGTACTCCGCGGTGTGCTGCGTAGGCCTTGAGGGTCTGTGCGCAGCATCAGCACCTTGGATAGCGCATTCGCGCACAAAGTATTTACAGACAGCGCCTCACACAACAACACAAATGTCAAAAAATAAACACATCAGAACACATTAAGGAGCCCTTCCCTCACAAAAAACCCAAACCTTTAAAGATCAAATCCTCTGTCTCCAAGTCAAAGCCCTCTCGGTGGCACTTTCTCCACAGTCCGGTGACGGTGGAGTTGAATTGCCGACTGCAGAGGGACTCCATGGCCGGGGCAGGAGGCAAGAAGTGCCGCTTGGCCCGCAGCAGCATTTGGCCGCTGACACCGGAGCCCTTCCTCTCCACGGTCTTCTCCTTTGGCAGCATGCGGAGCGGGAGGTTGTTGTTGGAGATGTAGATGTAGCCGGGGTCGGGGTTTCTTTTGTTTGAATAATTCTTGCAGCGTTCCCGGTGCCTCCTCGCGTCGGTCTCGTACCAGTTGTCGGTGCTGATCGCGACTGCTATGAGCCCCAGAGCGCAAAAAGCCAAAAAGAGACCTGCCACGGTTAAAGTCCTCATAGCAGCCATGTTCCATGCGTATCTCGCCTCGGTGCCGTGTTAATTCCACGGGACAGCAGGACCCCGCTCCTGGCTGCTGCTGCTGCTGCTGCCGCTGCTGTCAGTGTCTGACGTGGGGAGGAAATTCTGCAATACGAGGGAATCTGAAAGGCAGATAAACCCCCAAAGCCCTCATTTCTTTGATTTGTCACCCATCGCCGAAAAGAGCCAAATTGCGAGGCAGAGGATAAATAAATTTGGGCCTCGATGAGCTATTTTGGATGTCTCCTCTCTGCTTCTGAACTCAGTCTAGCCTAGATACTGGCCAGTCCAACACTTCTCTTCCAGTAGATGGAGACAGAGTAAATATTTGAGAGCACAACAAGCCCCAGGCCTGCTGCTCTCACCGTGCTGTACATTTGGATCTGTAGGGAAAGATTGCCAAAGTTTGACAACTGGAGTCCGATCAGAGGAAGTAAACTCCCTCTTTTTTCTTTTTTTTCCTAAATAGACCATGCCCTGTATCAACACAGCTGCCGGGGTCTGAAGTGTTTAATTCTGAAAGACAAACCAGACTAAACTTCACTACAAGAGTCTTGATCCGCTCCTGGTGTGCAGGAAACGGTTTCATCACACCAGAGTGTCTCTGGTAACTTTCCATCCCAACAGGGTCAAACTACAGCGTGATACTGTTTGGACTCATGGGAAGAGGCGCCGCGTCACCACAACCCAAACTGCGTCATGTAGGATTGAAGTGTTGGATGTATGTGTAGGACGAATGACCAAAGCAGATCTATGGGTTATATTCCACATAACAAAACAACCAAGTTACAGGGGCAGTGGCTCCAGACATTTGTTTTCGCTGGTTTCATTCTCATGCTCAAAACTTCCTCAATTGAAACCATAATGCCAAACTAAAAGAGGAACAAGCCCAATTCCAAACTTCACTTTTGGTTTCGGCTCCTGTGTGCAGTAACTCTTGAAAAATTCCTACATGAATAAATCATACAGGGAGTTTGACTGTGATTGATTTTAAGAAAACAAGTAGATCATATTTACCTGCACACAGGCAATGTTAAAGAAAGCCTGATCTCTCCCTTTGACTAGGCCCGTGTCCTGTTGAATTACATAACAAGAACATGTTAGATTGGTTTGAGCTGAGGAGAGGGGAAGTTGAAACATTCAGGGGAGCACCACAGAATGTGTGAGATAACAAATTGTGTCTAATAATGTGACTTCTCTCACAAACATTTTTAACATGGTGTACGCCTAGACATGTCCCGGAGTGCCACCCAAAGTGGACACAAAATGGTTTGGTGAAGAACTGCTTTCAAACAGTTCCTATTACGTTTTATTCTGGACCACGATGAAAAAAAGTATTTGGAATCAGATTAGATGAGATACATGGTAATTGCATGTAATCTACTCTTATATTGTCCAACTGAACCTGTTACATATGTGGGAAATGGATGTAAATGTGATTGGCTCGTACACTTGACACTTGGCCATCAGGAAGTAGCTGATCGTATGAATTTGATAATTGGATGAAGGCGGACTATAGGTCCAACTTATTTGTCACTTTCAGTTCCCATTTGTTGGCTGGAGTCTGTGCTCATTGCGTGTTTGTCAGTGAAGCAATTAGACCTAGTTGACAATCACCTCCAGCTTCAAGAACTAAGACTCTCATGCTGCCTTGTTTACATGATGGACGCCTATGTCATGTCACCTGTAAGTGCTGCTATCACTTCTCTGTGTTTCTGTGGCGGTTTTAACTCTTGAATGCGATACAGTTAATGTGCCTTTTTTGTAAGTCTATCGATTCATGTCATTTATTGATTAACTAGAGAAGAGGAGGAGGACTTGTTCTTGCATTTTAGTTTGTCTTTAATGACATGCATGTTTACTTTCTCTGTGGAAATTGGAAGAGTAACCCTGAACCCTCACCCTTATTTGTGAGCCTACTGTGACGTGGTCTGTTGCTCTGCTTATTTATAATATTGTATATGTCTTTTTATTTGTCAGTCTTTATGTTCTATCACAATTATGTTCTACTTTCTCAAAGACAAAATCTATTTTTTCTCCTCCTAAGCCCTCAGAGGACGTTATTCCAAATGAGCCAGAGAGTTATCGGCCCCCTGCAGAGCTGTACCCCTACCTCACTAATGTAGGGGAGATTTATGAAGGTGAGAAAACTTCTTTTAACTGTTTGGTTTTTAAAAAAAAAGAAAGAAGAAGAACCAGTTATCAGCACAGGACTGAGAGCTTGAACTTCTGGCACTTTTCAGACCACAGATGGACCTTCCACTCTGAACGTGTCCAGCCGTCAGACTTTGAGAATTCACCAGTGAATCACCTCACGGAGCTTCAGGCTGTGTCACCTCAGCAGCTCATACAACCGTACCGATACAGCAGTGAGTCTCTGCCCCTTCATCTGGACCCTCCACTCGCACCTCTCGCTGTGTCACCTCAAGTAAGTTCACACGTAGAGGTTAATAATGGCACTAGTTTATCCGCATTTTATTTGAGATACTGATACACATACATGGCTAAAGAGTGTATAATTACTGTGATGATACACATGCTCAACCAAAGCCACCACCAGAGTAGGAGAATGGTCCCTAAATCTAATGCAAGATCCGTATTTAATCTAATACTATTATTAGCACTGATGAAAAACCTGTATGTCAAGTGTTTCAACACAATGTGATTCACACAAGTTAGGTTACTCACTATTTTTTCCCCGAGAGGAAACATTAACGTGGTGCAGTCAAATCTTTACAAGTAATAGATAGATAGATAGATAGATAGATAGATAGATAGATAGATAGATAGATAGATAGATAGATAGATAGATAGATAGATAGATAGATTTAAGGGCTTTGTTAATTATTTCAGTTATCCTTAGATAACCTTGCTACTAATTTGACAAAGCCTTTTTTCCATTTTAAATGAAAATGAAACCCAGTTAGATCATTTCATTTGAAATTAAAATCATAACCAGGGCAGCCATGAATGATTATTTACGTAACTGTAATGTATTAAGCACAACACAAGTGATAATGTAGCGTCATCTGACTTGACAAGATGACACTGCAAAAAACGAACAAGAATAGAATAGTTTATGAGATCCCTTCAGCAATTTAAAGGTCAGTGCTCTCACGCCTCATGAAAAAGATGTATTACAAATAAGACTCTTGACTAAGCCTTAATATTCTGCCTAGAAGTATAACAGGAGGTAAAATACTAAGCAGTTTATATGCAGAACCTCACACACGATCTTTAAAGGTGGCTATTTGAAATAAATGTTAAGTAACCTTAGCCAATCTTAAATATTGGTCCACAACATTGCAACATAAAAACAATAGCACAACAAATGCAACTGGTCTTCCTCTTCCTCAATATAGAGTCTACATAATGATGATTGTCCACAGTTAAGCTAAACTGTCTTTGGATAACAATCTCTGACACCACTAAATACCAGTTGCATCACTGGTAATAGATACAGCAGAATTTATATTGTAAAGGGAACTGTCCCTTGCTACCTGGCACATCATTAAAATGTATAACTTGTTCAGGTGGGATGCTCAAGCAGCTTCAGACAATGGAAGTCAACTAATATCCACAAGACAGAAGCTGAAACCAAAGAATTTGGTCGTTTTTTTCCTCAAATTGCCCAATTACTGTCATTCTGCTGTCTAACTGATTAATCGGCTAATCATTTCAGCACCAACTCAAATATAAATACATGTTTGGATACATATGCATGAAGTGGTTCTTTACAACAAATGTAACGCTGTTGGAAAAGTAACAGTGTATTTTTGTCTCGTCTTCACAAGCACAGTACATGATGTGGGCAGTTGGGGACATTTTCACAGAAGTGTCATCCGCACCACGTGGTTGTGCTGAGCTTTGAATTCTATTTTCGCAGAGCTACTTCCTCTTTTACACAATGACGGTGTTTAAACAAAAATGCCCAACAGTGAGTGATTGCAAAACATAAGAGCTGCAGCTCTGTCCCGTCTCTGTGCAAATCTTGAATTGTTACATGCTTTAAATTTCTCCTGTAGATCCCATACTACACCCCATCCCTATGCTACCAGTACCAACCCTCTGTCTCGCCTGGCCACTATTACTCTGAGGAAGAACAAAGAGAAATCAGCCCCCCACTTGAGGTATCGGAAGGGGAAGATGGATTTGAAGACAACCACTCCTCCTTCAGGAAAGACCTTAGTGAGTATATTTCCTTTGCAACGTTTCTTCTGACATTGAATCCCAGCAAACAGAAAGTCATACTGCAGCCTGGAAAAAGTGCCAAATACACAAAATAGTTTTAACCAGACTCATATTTTTCCACTCCAGGCAACAAGAAGAAAATCCGCCTGTACCAGTTCCTCCTGGACTTGCTAAAAAATGGTGACATGAGTGACAGTATCTGGTGGGTGGACCAGGATAAGGGCATCTTCCAGTTCTCCACAAAACACAAAGAGGCTCTGGCCAGCCACTGGGGTGTGCAGAAAGGAAACCGCAAAAAAATGACCTACCAAAAAATGGCGCGTGCACTGAGGAACTACGGTAAAACTGGAGAGATTAAAAAAGTGAAGAAGAAGCTAACCTACCAGTTCAGTGAGGAAGTGCTGAGGAACCTATATTTACGTCAGTATTCTCACTGATGAGGGAACAAACGCTGTCTGTCGTGCTAAAATCACTTAAACTGCCAAGATTCATTTTGCCTGTACATTTGCAATTTGACTTAGTTTTTCTACCAAGTTTTATCACTTATTTATTTGTAGTGCTATTGCACTTCCTCTATAGCATTTGCAAATTTCCTTAATTACTCAAATGATGTCTGTTTGTACAATGATATACAAAATGATGATTTCATATCAGGGACAGCTATGAAAGAAACCAAACAAAAGAAAAAAAAAAAAGCACAATTCAAATATTCATATGTAAATTTTTTGTCATGAATGGGTGTAAATAAATGTTATGTTGGTTTCTTTTGTCAAAAACTGAATCCTATTTCGAATTACTAGCAGCGTGCCGACAAATTAATATCTAATTTATTTAGTCCTATTTGACAAGAATAGTAAGATTACAAGGCAGAGACAGACAGAAGCACAACACTCAACCAAGACAGACAAAGTAGCAGTGATGATTTAGCTGATCAATAAAATAAAGGAGATTCAAGATTTAGCCCAGCGCTGCAAATAACATAACTACAAAGACACTGGAGTGAAAATGTAACCATACACTTCATGCACAGCATTCATTGCTCATACACTTGAATTGCAATTACAAAAAGATGTTCAAGAGATGTGGAGTGAATCTGTATGTATGAAAAGATGTATCCATGGAGGCCTGGAAGGAGAATAGACTACAGATACACATCAAGGCCATCATCGACACAGTGAGGGAGGAGAGACACAATGTAATCACAGACCACACCTGCTGCAAAGACAGATATGAGCAACTACAGCGCAACTCTTTGATTGAAAGTGACAGATGGTCCTATGAAAAAGATAGATAGCTGGATAGATATGCATGTACACATGAGGAAATGGGTTCCTGTTCAGACAGATAAATAGCCCCACCCACCACCACCCTTGCTGTACAGAACTCCAGACACAATGGTAAATTTTCATCTCTTTCCAGGTACTGGAAAACCTTTGTAGTTTTGTGTCTCTGTTTGGTCTTTTGTGTGCCTTTGTAGTTTTATAACTTCTGATGGCTGGTTGGGATCAGTTTGATCTGTGTGTGATCATTTTGTGTCTTTTAACTGAGCTTTTAAAATTTCAAACAGGCACTTCATACAGTGGATCTGGACCTGGGTCCCTTGATGACATACCATATTTAACTGGACCTGAACAATTGTCTGTTCTAACTGAGACTAAAGAACATTAGAAACTGTTTTCAACTGACAGACAGACTGATCCTGTTTTTGAAACAGCCATTTTAATAGACATTTCCAGACTGATAGAAAGGATTCCCACTAGTGGCTTACTCTGAAATAGCAGATGAAGCCATCATTAGTTATGTTCACTCAGTGGTCTGTGTCTACTGTATATGTTTTTAAACATTCAGTTTAATTACCTCACAAAATCCTGTACTGGCTTATTCTAACTAAGAATAATACCTTAGTGTGACAGTAGAAAAATGTTACTTAGAGCCTTTTTAGAATCTGCAACCAGGAATTTCCCTGAAGGATGAGTAATCAGTCTTGTTTACATAGATTTTTTGAAAAACCTTTTCAAAATTTCATTTGGACACAGCAAGTTTACCATACTATCAACAGTAAAGGGTAACTGTACTGAACATACGCAGATGATAATATATCAATGTAGAAATTGAACAGATAAATAGCAGAAATAAAAGAATAAATCACAGATCAAGATAATCACACAAGACTAGCTGCAGTTAGGATTTTAAATGGGAACATGAAATTTAACTTTTGGCTCTCTTTTTTTCAAATTTGCTTGAATTTATATGGACCTTTGACAGTAAAGAAATCAGATAAATGACACATTCTTCTTGACAGACATTCACTTGGTAAAGAAATAAAAGAAAAAAAATTATTAATTAAATCACTACTGAATTCGAGTAGAGCTCTAATTTTGTGTTTCAAAGGTCAGTGAGGTCATACCAAACACTCTGACTTAAGTACAGCAGTGTCCCAGCCTGTACAATAATACCATGGATCTATTACAAGAACTATAATATATCCACGCATAATACGAGTAACTGCAAAAACAGAAACTAAGAAACAGGCTTACTTGCTGGATTGTGTCATTTTGATCGCTTAAATATTTTCTATTTTATTTGTTTCTGTTCGACATGAATAGAGTGCCTGGAGAGAGACTCTCTCCAGGCACTCTAGACATGAATAAGGACCGCCCCATGTGACGTCAGCTGAATCAGCCAATCGGAGCCCGAGCGTTGTTTCAGTGCAAAATTCAAACGCAGTTGAGTCGACTAACGAACCGACAGCTGGACAACCGTCGATAGGTCGCGTCCTCCTCAAAGAAGATCTTTTTGGAGAGAAAGTAGCTGTCCGCGGCGGCAACATGAGAGTGAGGTTAGTACTTAATAGTTTAATTAACCGGTGTCTTAATAGGTTAACAGTGTCGTATTCAGGCAGCGGACTTGTTTCCTGATTAGCCAGTTGATTTCAAATAAAGCTCACGCACAGCGCGTTTCGCACGCTGGGCGGATTAGCCGTCTGCGCCTGCGACAATGAATCATACTGAACGGTAATTTCGTGTTTGTCTTTATGCTAATGTAATGTTTTTGGCGAGATTGTGTTATTTAACTTTATGGTTGAGTCTATACCAGAGCATCGACAGCTAGCTGATGTTAGCAGCACTCGGCTAACAACAGACCTGCTATCCGCTCGTAAAAACTCTCGTCACCGTCAATACTGGACTGGTTTGACTAGTGAAAGGTGGCTGAAGCCCACTCACCCACCCAAACCCGTGCTTTGTCTTCCAGTGAGGTCCACGCGGCAGAGTCTGTTGCCTACCTCAACAGAGCACTGGTGAGGCTGCAGGATATCTGGGAGGAGATCGGGATTCCTGAGGAGCAGCGCTTACAGAGAACCAACGATGTCCACAAGCACATTAAAGTGAGACCCTCTAAAGTTTAAACTAACTGAAGTCTTTGTGGTGATTTCACAGAACCGACATACCGACGCATGTTTAATTTCCTCCGCCTTGCAGGGTTTACTGGACCTAATGATAGCCGAGGAAGAAGAGCTCAAGAAGAGACTGATGAAAAGCATTGAGTCCTGTCGCAAGGAGCTTAACACTTTATGCGCTGAACTTCAGCTGCCCCCCTTTGAGGTACAGTCTCTTTCCAGGAAATGTTTCTGTCTTTCCACTGGGAAAAGTGCTGACGCCTTTAGACTAACTCTGGATTTCTCTGAAGGAGGAGGATGGCTGCACAATGTTGCAGATGGAGAAAAACAGCCGCACACGTCTGGAGGTGATGAAGGAGCACAAGAAGCAAAGAATGGAAGAGCTTAAAGGCCTCATTGTCAAAGACCGTGAGCTGTGTGATATCATGTGCACCACGCCTTTTTCCATTGACCACAACTCCATCCCGTCTCTGAAACAACTTGAAGCATATCATGCCTACCTTGATGATTTGACCAAAGAGAAGGTTTTACTAAATGTTTCTTTCCCTCCATCTCACTTACCACCTTAAAATTGGGTGTGCCGTATCTTACTTTCAACTGTCTTCATCAGGATTGTCGTCACAATGAATTTGTGAGCATAAAGAAGGAGATTATTGTATGCATGGATGATCTGGAGCAGAGCCCAGAGACCAGTTTTGAGATGGATGTGATGTGCGAAGATGAGGAAGCATTTTGTCTGTCAAATGACAACATTGCTGCTCTTAAACTTCTCCTCGGTCAGGTAAATTAGTGATATTTTCATCTAGATGTTTGTTAATTTGATGCCATGATTTGACATCAAACATCAGGTATTGGATGATATTATAATTGATGACCGATTTCTTTCCAGTTACAAGAACGCAAGGCTGAGAATGAGCGCCGCTGTTCAGATTTCCGCACTAAGATCCAGGAGCTGTGGGAAAGACTTCAGATCCCCCAAGAGGAGAGAGAACCACTTTCGGAGCATATGGTCAAGTCAAAGAAGAAAAACATTGAGGCAGTAAGAGTTCATTGACTTATGATTTCAGACAATGTATGTTTGTGTGTTGTTTGACAAAGCCCCACTAACGCCTCCATAACAAGTTGTAGTAATTCATATTTTATGTCTTCAGCTCCAGGTGGAGGTCCAGCGCCTACAGGTGCTGAAGATGCAGAGCATGAAAAGTGTCATTGAGGCTGTCAGAGCTGAGATTGCCCTTTTCTGGGAGAGATGCTTTTACAGCCAAGAACAGCAGCAGGCCTTTGTTCCATATCTTGATGGTGAGTAGCTGTAGTTTAATCAGAAACCTGTTACCACTGAATATGTGCAGGGAGTCAGTTTATGCTTTCTTACCACAGATGATTTCACCGAGGAGCTTCTCAACCTGCATGAGGCCGAGGTCAGGACCCTGAAGAAGTACTACGAGGACCACAGGGAGCTCTTCGAAGGAGTCACAAAATGGCAGGAGAATTGGACCTTGTACTTGGAGCTTGACGTGAGTGCCATGTGAGTAAATGTACTGGGGGAAGTATTTTTGAACTTAGTGTGGTAATGTTTCTGGATCTGTGTGGTTCTTGTCTCAGAAAAAGGCTAACGACCCTTCAAGATTCAACAACAGAGGTGGGAACCTCCTGAAAGAGGAGAAGCAGAGAGCTGACCTGCAAAAAAGTTTGCCTAAGGTGAGGACATGTTTCAAAGTGAAATGTCTTGTATTGTAAACAGAATTGCTATTGTGAGCTGTCTTTAAATTGTAAGAGAAGCTTACAAAGAGGAAACTTGTCATATTAGATTAACTGACAGTAAAACAAGTGAACTCAAATGCTCAATATACCTGAAGAGTGGTAACAGCTGAGAGTCTGGATGCATTACCAGCTTTGACCAATAGATGGGGATATTAAAACATAAATTAACTTAGTTTGTAGTTGTGGGCATTTGATTTTGATTGCTCTCTTCTGTTAAAATGGCATGTGTGTGTTTTTTTTCCCCCCTCAGCTGGAAAAGAGTCTGAAGACCCAAATTGATGCTTGGGAGCAGGATCACGGCAAAGAGTTCCTGGTGAATGGACAGAAATTTCTTGACTATGTGCAGGAACAGTGGAATGAGCACCACACTGAAAAGGAGAAGGAGAAACTGGAGCGGGTGCGTTATTGCTTTGAGTAAATACTACACTCTTACATTTTCCTTTGGTGAGAGTGTTGTAAATGTAAACAAATGATTTTTTCTTTGAAATAGCAACTGAAGAAGACGAAACAGACCCAGGAGGATATGTTATACGGAACAGCAGTGAGGACACCGTCCAAAAGGCGGATGGCAGGGACTCCCACACCTGGGAAAGTAAGAAAGGTAAGAAGCTGCTGTGTTGTTTTCTCGATTTACTGTGTGACTTGAATGTGCAGCGACACTGGGTGAGTGACTACAAAGCTGACCCACCTCTCTCTACCTGTGTGCACTCAGCTCAACGGCACCTCGACCATCTCCACTCCCAACAGCTTTCTTAGTTCAGGCCTCGGTGGAACCATGTGCCAGTCAACAATCCAGAAACCACCTCTGTCTGCCAGCAAGGTATGGCCTCCATTTTTCTTAAATGTGTATATCGTTGAGCTATCAGATCATGCCAGTCAGTTTGTCAACATATGAGGGAATCTGTCAATTATATGATGTTAAAACATGGGAACATTAAGCTGGACATGTTACTCTTTGTTATGGCAGCTGTGCTGAAGTGTACAAGTGTATGTGTTATCTGATGGGGTGTGTATTATTTTTTCCACACCTCATGGGCATAGCCCAAAATTAGGATGAGTTTGCAAAAAAAAAAAGAGAAAACACATTATCATTCTAGCTGGTCTTGTTGTAGGGTCTTGGCCTGCGAACCCCTGGACATGGAAAGACTCCACGTGCACTAGACCGAAACAAGGAAAACATCTCCCATCTTAATAGAAATACTCCAAGTGGCACACTAAGGTCTCAGGATACTCAAGATCACACCATCACCTTTAACTCTATTGCTGGCTCCTATTCGGAATTTGCGGTAAATGCGGTTTTACATCTGTCTAGTCCTTAACCAAAATAGGCCCTCTAAATTAAATTTCCCAGCATCAGTATCATTTCGGTTCTTCTGAATATTAACATTTGGCATCACAACTGGGACTTGTAAAGACAAAAATTTGTAAAATTGATACATAATTTAAACTGACATGTTTCTTATAGTATATAGTTTTATATTTTACTCAAAGGACCATGTAAGTTTTAAATTCAAGAAATGATTGATATTCTGTAAATAGTTGTTTCTTAAATTATGTTTTGATGGCTGTACAGTCAAAATCTAGCTAATTGGATGCAACTAAAAAGCAACCAGGAAAACCTTTTCCAAGGCTGTACAAATGCACTTTATTTATTTAACTATAAAAACAGTATAGAAGCTAATCATATGCAACAAACTTCAGAGATGAATGATGCATAATACAGTGAAGACACATACCAGTTTCTTCTTACTCAGTGAAAGTGCAGCAGACCAAGAGAAATTACATGATCATTAACTGTAATTCCTATGAATGATTCCTGATGTACAAAGACTCAATAATTTCTAGTTTCTTGGGCCACAGTTTTCACCACCGTTAAGCATTAACGAAACATTTTCCCAAAAATGAATATAATACAAACTACATTACATATTTCTTCATCACATACTAACACACTTCTGTCTTGTATATTATATTCTTTGACTTGACACTTTTAATGTGAATACAGATGGTCACTGTTTGTCTTTGTTTACAGAGAGACCTCTCGAAGGCTTCTAAATCGAATGTGAAGTCAGGACTGCTGAACTCCACCGTCAGTCATCAGTGACGGTCAAGATGAGCTGCTCAGCCACCGGGAGTCATCCAGCTCAGCGGTAGTTTTGGGGTGTTTTTTTGTTTTTTTCATAGTGGACAACAGGGAACTTTTAATGTAAACTTCTTTGAAAAAAATGTAAATATTGATCTGTCATTTCTGTTTTTGTCTATTTTATTTCAGAGTTACTGCTGGAGCAGTCTTCTCTGCTGTATATTTTTTTTTGTGGCAGTTAAATGATGTGTACCATAACTGATTTTTTTTGCTTCATATTTTTCTTTTGGGTTGCAGTCTTTTTAAATCGAACGTTATAAACCACATCTAGAGCACTATATTAGTACTGTATCAGTTAGCCAGTGCACAATGATTTTCTTCCTCTAGCTGGAATGACAGCTAAACCTGTTCCTCAGAACCTAAAAGTTGAGTGCTTTTTTTAAAATCAAGCTGAAAATAAACGTTTAAAAAAAACGTTCATCCATACTAAGTGTAACTGTTTATTCTTCTGACCATGTTATTCTTACTTGACCATAACCCTTACTTACTTGCACCTAAATGTTTTCATCCTAGCTCCTATAGTTGACTTGCACAGGTTGTATGTGAGCTGAGACCAAGTCAGAAGGCAGAATCTATTGGATAGTTAATGTTGATCACGTACTGTAGATGTGAATATAATCCTTTAAGAAGATAGTCTGTTTAAGCCATGCGTGTCATGAGTTCTTCGAGAGCCCTCTCACGGTGATTTTCATGAACAAGCAGCACTTCTTTGATTGCACTTTGCTGGAAGCCCATCTCATTAAACTGAGCGAGGAGGCGCAGGAACTCAGCAGCCTAAAATAAAAAATACAAACAGGGTAATGCACATGAAAACTGACCAAAGAAGGTGTAGCTGTTGTTGTGCTTTAGTGTCTAATTCACCTTGCTCTCGCAGTTCTGAAACATCTCCAAGGCCTCCTCTACCTGTGCCTCATCATAACCTAGTTCACACAGACGGTCACTGGCAACCAGGTACTTCAGTATCTGTTGATAAAAAGACAAATAATTACAATTAATTAGCTATTTTTCAATAGTGCATTCTCCTATTTACTAAATTATCCCTCAAGTGCCCATGTTTTTTTTTTCAAGTAAAAGTACCAATGCTACAATTAAGAATGACTCGCTCACAGGTCTTATATGCAAAATATCACTCAAGAAGTACAGAGTTTTGACATCAAAATATATTTTAAGATAAAAGTACAGAAAAGCCTGTTTCCTAATGATGTGTGTATTAGATTACAAATATTGATGCTTTGATTGCACTGAGTACATCACTGATCTGAATCTGCAAGGAAACAAAGTTATCAAATAAATGTAGTGGAATAAAAAGAAAATTATTTGATAAATGTAGCAGAGATGAAGTATTAAACAGGACAAAACACAAATACACAAGTACAGATATTTGATTAAAAGCACTTAACTGGTATTGATGAACAACTAAAAACTAAACCCCTAGGAGTCCCTACCTTCTCTGGGCTGCGGTAGCCTGTCTTCTGCAGGGCCAGGATAGCTGTGCGTAAGGGGTATCCGTTCTCTGTGACGGTCTCCAGCAGCTCCCTCTCCTCCTGGCTGAGTGCTGATAACAGCTCTGCTGCTGAGTCAAAGAAAACCCCTCGAGAGCCACTGGTCCTCAGGGCCTGGTGACAAGGGAAGAACAGAAAAGCCTTGTGAGTTATGAAAGATAAGTTGAAATCAAAGTGATCCATGTGTTGATATTCTACCCTGAGACACAAACACTGGGAGCAGTCGACCTTCTGTCTGCGGTTTCTAACAACAGGCCCGGCGGAGGAGGGTCGTTGCTGCGGCAGTCTGGATGGAGAAGGAGCAGCAGGTGGGGTGTTTAGAGAGTACTTCCTCCCCACGGAGACCAGTGGACGCTGCCGCTTCTTGCTGTTCTTCTGCCCGTGGAGAAGGGGGCTGGCCTGCTGTGGCCTGTGCTGCTCCGTTGCCCGCAGAGGTTGTTTGCAGTCTTGGGGGGAGGTGCATCTGTGGCCTCGAAGGCTCTGAGGTGAGTCAGACTTACTGGTGGTGGGTGGACCAAAGTGTATGTCTTTGAATCTGGAGATTGGGTCTTTGGGTGCAGCGCTCCTGGACCGTTCTCTGCTCTTGACACGGCGACGTGCATCTTCAGTGGAGGAGCCTTCGTTGTCCTCAAAGTAACCTTCCTCATCTTCTGAATCAGATACGAGGAACTTGACGGTGCGGTGGTGTAACCTGTGGGCGTCCGCAGAGTTCAGACTGTGACTGCGGGGCCGAGGGCTCGGGGCCCATGGGTCGCTGTTCCTAAGGCTGCTCCTGCGGCCCACCTGCGGGCTGCTGAACATCAGCCAGTAAGGGGGACAGGACGGGACCAGGCAGGCCGGCTGCTGCCCACATAAAATGTACTTCTCCACGTTGAATCCATACTGCAGAGAAATAACAATAATAAGTCAAAATATCTTCAGTGGAAGAACGATATAGTTTGTCACTACGGAAGCTGAGAACGGCCACGTCCTTACATTTTTTTTCATTGCTGTTTTCCCGTGACAATTACTTATTATTTTGTTATCTCGATATAACAAAGACCGTTTAGCTGAAACAGGATGGATAGGACCGGTTGCCTCTTAAATAAACCCAGCTCAGTAAACAAACTAACGTCCAGTGTAACTTACCGGTAACTTATTGTTGACGGCTCAATGAGGTGTTATTGGAGTGGACAATAGTCACACCAGCGAGTAGAGTGGGCTGAGGTTAACTGCCCCATGCTCGAACTGAACACTACACATTACATCGGTGGAACTGTGATTTCCACCAGTGAAACCTGTTGCTAGGCAACCATGTCAACACATTCTACAATAAATTAATTCGTTATCACGAGCAAACGGTCTTTGTTATAACGAGATACAAAATATTAAGTAGTTATCACAGGAACACAGCAATGGGGAAAAAATATATGGACGTGGCTGTTCACGGCTTCCATTCATCACAAAATAATACAACTTCAAAAAACTTTATAACTTTCTGGTATGTTGACTGTCCATATATACATACATGTCCATAAATCTATAAATATACATCCTTATAACACGAATACATCAAAATGAACACATAAGCTACTGATTTTTCCTCTTTAACAAAGTTAGTAAGGACCTTAAAACAATCTAAAAGCCATGAGTGAACACTGCTGATTAAAACCAGTAAAAACAGGAAAAATGTGACTCTTCACTCGGATGTTTGACCTGAGTTTCTTCCAGTATCTGCTGCCAGTTTGGTATGGTGATATCTGGAGCCTCCACCATCTGTACCTCCTCCTCCAGCGGACCGAGTAGTGTCTGTAACGGCACATCCTCCATCGGGTTCATTGTAACCAATATGCACCGGGAAATAACCTGCGCCAGGAGAACCACAGAGTCACTGAGTTTACAGCTAAAAGAGCAAATGAATGTTCCCGTGTCAGGTGTTTTCTCTATGGTCCACAGCGCTGTGGAGCTTTCTCAGTTTGCGTGACTGACAGAGACATCATACGTAATAAACCTCTTCATCTCTAAGCCTCTGACATCATCATCTGAGGAGTTGTTTACCAATAATACCTCAGACACCTGCTGCTGTACCTGCACAGGTACAGAACAAACTATGCATTACCCACTATATAAATATCTAACAGAATAATACCAAACAAAAGGAAGTTTAAAAAGTAGCAAAAGAACTAATTTTGTTTAATTTTTATGTTTAACATTTAAAACATGTGCATTAGCAATTTACATTACATAAATCGTCATTTTATTACTGTTGGTTTTATAATTGTTTTACACACTTCTAGTTGCAGCTTCCTCATCCTCAGTTCAGACTGTCTGACTCTTTCATGTGGACCTGGAGGAGGATTAGGGGACTGCTGAGGTATTGGGAAACCAAATTACTTTCCAGAGATTAGCTGATTACATAAAGGTGAGAGTGGAACAGTGTAGCACAGCAATGTGATGTCTCTTCCATTCATTTCCTGTTTCATTACACTGAATTCACAAGTGGAGACATGTTTAATGATTAAAAACAAAACTTAAAATTTTGTACAGAGATATACATTTTATTTATATATTTTAAACAATCACAATAAATTTAGGAGTCACAAAGTTGTGGTGGGGGAAGAGAGGGGTTAAAGTTCTGTAACAGACCTTTGAAAACAAAAAGCAAGTATTGAAACCAGACAGAGAGAAAAGGAAACTTAAAGCGGAAGGAGAACAGATCTAGTTTAATCTCATTTTGTAGCACAAACAGCATGTTAAAGAGTACAGCAGCATGGTGCTAAAGAGAGCATTTAGGTAGAGGCTTTATTACAGACGTGATGTGAATTGTGGTACCTTTTATTAACAGGGTAATACATCACTACAGGTGAGGTGGTTCTCCAACGCTGGGGCACATATAAACAAAGTAAAAATACCTGCTGTTGTGAGAGGTGTTTGACAAAGCAGGTTCAGAGTGGCAGGCAGCTAACTCAGAGAGAAATGAAAAGAGGAAATACGGTGTGAAAATCTGGTTGAGGAGTATATTTCAGTTGTGGATCGAGGATAACTACTACGAAACAAAAGGATATGTCACTGGCTCTATAGTTTCCGAGCTAACCTGCTAACCCCGCTATGTGAAACGGCTCTCTGGTGTAGTCCTGTGAAAACATAGGTCTGAAAGTTAACACATATACATTCCCTACAGGGTGGGCTAGTAGAGGAAGCAAACACTGAAAAATAACCATTCTGGCTGTTTAAAAGGTCACCATCATGTTTCACCTGCTGTGTTTAGTGTGCTGGTGCATTAACACTTTACAATATGTTCTCCTAATTAGAGGTCATGTCATACAAACTGCTTACAAATGCTACCTAAGCAGTGTAGCTCAACATTTACAGCCTGATTTCACTGTGAGCACCATTATTACAATGGTGGTAAAGAAGAAAACATCAAAATATTGATGTGCTCATGGAATATTATGCCCTTATGATATAAGGCATTACTGGACATGGTAACATTACATCTACACTTCCTCTGTACCCCACGTTTTCAAGTGTACAGTATGATCCCATAGTTCCCATTTGCTTCCCTTGCCATTACAGCCCATCACCACAGAAAGAGAAAACGAATAACTAGCTACACATCCTTTCATTAATAAAATTGCATTATCTTTATATAGATAAAATGTTAACAATCCCCAGAGATTGAAATATTTTATAAAGATCCATCATGTGAGTGCACCACTAGATAATTAACATCTGATGCACAGGACCAAAGGTTGTTACACTCTCTCAACTTGTTCATCATGAAAACACTCTTCACTGAGAACCAGCAGCGTTCATTACCTACTTCAATGTTCAACAGCTTGTTTGTCAGGGGCTATAACGAAACCCAGAGTTGGGCTCATAGTAATCTAAATATTTCAGACATTTCATTGTCTTTAGCTGAAATGAGTGACATGTGGTTCAGTTGTTAGCAGCATCCGCCTGTCGAGGCCAGTTCTCCTCCTCAATGCCTGAGTCATACTCCTCCTCTGCCGACTCCTTGGCTGGAGTCCTGAAATTCAAATGGAAACCCCAGTTCAGGTTTCAGACCTTGAAGACCTCAGCACACCAACATGACACAAACATGTGGACTCCTTCTGTGAGCACAGAGATACTGACCTGATGTATCTGGGTTGGGATTTCCCTTGGACAACATCTTTGTCCAGCTCAACAACCATGATGTCAGAGTGTGGCACCTCAAACATGGGCTCCAGAAGGAGCTTTTCCTGTTGAAAAGAAGATGTTTGATTATTGTGACATTAACATTACAAAGAACAGTTTTATAGCCTTGCTAATTTCACATACCATGATGGATCTGAGTCCACGAGCTCCAGTTTTTCTCTCCAGGGCCATCCTGGCTATGGCTTTCAGGGCATCTTGAGTCACATTGAGATCACACTGAAAAAAAAACAACACATTGCATATTAATTTCAGTTGCAAAAATACAGTTGCTCAGGAATAAATAAACAGACACCTGTGGACAACTGTCTTGCCATTCAGTCATTTTCCTTTAGATCTGAAGGAAGAAAAGGGCTGCACTGATGGGGACGTGTCATTTCAAGTAACAGACACTAAACTTTGAGTGCCTCGTATGGATGACAATGCATTGTGCTGGGAAAACAACTAGGCCATTGTTTACTTTTTTTTTTGAAAGATGATCCAACAACTTTTTTTTGGAGGCCTGTGCTGGCACTCCCTCTAGGTGGAGTATATTAACACTGTAGTGTGGCCACCACTATGTCAGAGCCCTTACTTTGTCCATGCTGAACAGAGCCTGGTACTGGGGCACTACAGCATTGCGTGGTTCAGTCAAGATTCGGACAAGCGTTTCTTCATCCAGGCTGTGCAGAGGAACGACCACGGGGAGACGACCAACGAACTCTGGGATCATTCCAAACTCGATCAGGTCTCTGGCCTCCACGTGCTTCAGCAGCCGGTCCTTCTCCTCGATCTCTGCCACCGTGTCTGTCTCACCACTGGTGTTGGCCAGGTCTGCTGCGGCCGCTGCACGCCGCCCTTTCCCCAGGTTGGAGGGAGTTCCAAAACCTAAATACTTGAGAAACAACAAACATGGAGATCTGGTTAGGGACAGGAATGCCAGGAATCTTAGCTGGCTACATTTGAGCTGCGTTAAATTTACCTTTTCATTCTTTCTTCTGCTAATGATTCTGTCAAGTCCATTGAAGGCACCGGATGCAACAAACAGGATGTTTGTTGTGTCCACTTGCACAGTTTCGCCTCTGAGTTTCCTGGAGTTTTTCTCAGGGACGTTGACAATAGTTCCCTCCAAAAGTTTAAGCAAACCCTGACAGGAAGGAGAGAGAAAGTCGGTAACACTAGTCCTAGTCAGTAGATTCAAAAGTAAAGTCTGCGGCTGTGTTTTACATTCACATTTCACTAAACAATACTGTTAAGATACATTTTGATAAGTGTCTGATGTCTATGAAGACATGGCTGCACAACGGCTCTATTCGATGTAACTCAGGGTGAATACTGACCTGCTGGACTCCCTCTCCACCGACATCTCTCAGCTGATGGATTCCAGGCACACTGCCAATCTTATCAACCTCATCCAGAAACACAATACCTGTGAAATAGAGGAGCGGGGTCACAGTGATGTAAGTTTGACTTAGATCCATTTCATGAGTTCGACCCTGTGCTGATAAACAGTGTGTGCCTGAAAACACTCCACATTAGGTCAATGTGTAAATCTTGCATACATGGACTCCAGTGTGTTTATTCTTGAGATCTGCACTTCAGTTGACCCCTGTGACAGCCAGTATATTTTAACCACTACTTCCTACTTCCTTTGTCTTCCTGTTCACATTTTCAACCAGATCAAGTCAGAGTACATTCCTCAGCCATTGGATGTGGATGTAAACCTATCATTTTTATGAGGGGTAAGTCTCACTGAGTGCTTTTAACATGGTTGGTGAGTGTTTTATAGAGGTGGCATCAATAAACACCATTACATCAATAACAATACTTTTCTGTTGGCACGATTATCCTCTATTATTAAAAGGCATTAGAGAGCGGAAGAGAATGAAATGGTATGATGGTTATCTTAATGCAACAAGACTATAGTTTCAGCAAAATATGGCAGGATGTAAATAAAGATAAAATCAGCCAAACTGCTTTTGGTTTATTTAAGTTGTAATCTTGTACTGTTACTGTCCTGTACTGTAAGTGGTCTGATGGAAGATGAAGGCCTTGTTACCACACAGTAATGTTCATCCTGACTGAACATGTTTGTGGCTGATCTTTTATCTACAGTTGCCTCATTTATCTCCCCACTCTATTTAACTTAAACTGTAGTACAATTTCGTCACTTTTATTTTAACTCTAAGCACTGTGTGCTTGTGAAACTAGTCTGAGAAATCACTGCAAACATGTAAACGCTCCACTCTGTAAAGGGTTATCAACAGCTTTGTTGATGTCAGAAAATATGGCATGTTGAAGGAGTTCTGTGATATATTATGTTATTGCAATTAGTTAACAACTAAAACATGAGCAAAAAGTTTCACAAGGGGAATGGTAGTGCTGTTAAATTTAGTCTGTCCACCTTGTTGTGCTTTCTCCACTGAGTAGTTGGCATCTTGCAGCAGTTTGGCAATGACTGACTCGATGTCCTCTCCAACATATCCAGCTTGAGTTAGTGTGGTGCAATCACAAATTGCAAAGGGAACATCCAGACAGCGAGCCAGCGTCTGTGCCAACAATGTTTTTCCTGCGTAGATTTAGAGGAATCACGATCAAATTTCTTTTGGTAGAGTCATACTGATAAATAAATCACATATGGCAGGTATCAAAGTGAAATTTGACAACTCAGGACAATGTTGACACAACACCAACCTGAGCCAGTTGGGCCTAGAAGTATGATGTTGCTCTTCTCCAGTTTAATGTCAGTGTGTGTGGAGTCCAGGACTTCCCCGCCTCTCTTCTCCTGAGGTGCCTGCTGACTTGCCTGCTGCTGCATGGACGCACCCAGGGCATTTCCATGAGGGCTGATCCCTGCAATCTGCAGCAGCTCTGCAACAACAAAAAGGCCACAGGGTTCACTCCATGACTGAAAAACAAGTACCTGTCTAGGGCACTAGGACTGCAATGCTTTCAATTTTAAAAACTGCTGTGCAATTTCAACACCACATTCATTCACCGATAGTGCATATGTCAACATGCGCATAGTAACAGTTTCTATGTACAGGCTAAAAATACACCTGCCTGGTCAGTGTCAGTGTGGAGTTACTAAGTGAGGAGGGCTGGACTGAATATAGCGAAAGTACTGATGTGAATGTAGGTCACTGGGCTATCTAATCTTAATGCGGTGTCAGTCAAACATGAACCATTTTCATCATAATGCTTTTGTAACTCATCTTTAGCTGCCAGAAATGGTAAATTAAAACACACACTAATCAGCCCCTGCTCCAGAGCTAGAGCTGTATTTCGTCACCTACGTGATCCTGGTTAATCACATTATAATGAATTCTTCAGGCTGATCAAGCCTATGATTATGTTACAAGAAACATTTCATCAAAAAAAAAAAGCAAAGCAACAACTAAAGAGGTCTGTACAGTTTGGCATTTGTGCAACTCAGGAAAATAAAAACAACAAAAATGCTATAGTGTGTTGTGACTTTTACAGTCACCACCAGCAGAGGTACCAGTAACAGGGAGGAGGACCAATCACTTACTTGTGAATCTGTATTCATCCTCTCGTCTTCTCATCTCTAGCTCTACAGGGAGAGGATGAAAGTACTCACATCAATATTATCATTAATCATTACCATTATGACATTATCAATGCAATCCTGCAAAAGCTTTTGTGCAGTTGTGTAATTATTGAACAAATGCCAAATAATACAGATTAGGATTACACACACACACACAAATAGTATTTGTGTAGATATAGCAAGTTTTCATACTGTAACCTTTCAAAATATACATTTAGATACACGTTTTCATGTGTAAGTGTGTGTTGTAAAGTGTATTTGCTTCAGCACTTGCATAACTAATCATTGTTGTCAGACAAAATCTTGTTTCTCCTAAATCTCCTACGGTCTTGTGTTCAGATTATGTTTTTAATTTTGGAAATATTCCAGCATCCTCACAACCTCCTACAGCAGGAAATAATTCATTCATTTTTACATAAATTTTGTATTTACTTGTGTTTCTTACTGAATTAAATTACCCCATGAAGTATTCACATTCAGCACTTAATTTGGGACTACAACAGATTTCATCAAAACACAGAAGATAAAGATTTTATCACACTATTTGATTTTATAAACACTCTTTCCTCAGGATCAAATCACACTTACCAGTTTTAGAGTTTTTGATTTGTTTAGTTTTTTTTTTTACGTGTGATTTTGGTTTTGAGAAATGAAACTCCACCATAAGGATTAATACTGACCACGAGGTGTAAGAGAGGGCTGTTTCTCCACTTCCACCTGCTGTCGACTCCCAGCAGGGATGTTGTTGTAGATGCGCTTGTAGTGATTATATACTGCCACTGCTAACACCTTTTTTGCATAGGACTGGCCAACAACATACTTATCGAGATAAGCATATATCTGGAAAAAAGAATAATTTACTACATTAATGTGGTATAAAGTATCATAACTCACTATTACAGCAGAGCAGGCATGACTTCTGTGAAAATCACATAAAACGATATTTTAGTCACTTTTGATTTCTCACCTTCTTGGGGGGAGGAGGCGGTTTCTGTGCAAAAGCAAGTTTCACAGCCTCTGCAGCAGACTCAGGCTCTTTGTTTAGCCCCTTCTTAGAGTCTGTTTCAGACAGGACCACGAAAAAGTGATGGCATTTCTCGCATTTGACAAATCGTGTCGATGCTACAAAGGACAAACACACACCACAGTCAGTGCTGAAACATTTCAGGATGAAATAAATATTTGAGACCACACACAATTTTTCAAGAAAAAAAAAAACAGTGTAATGTGTCTGGGATGTTCAAGAATCCACTGATTTGTGCTTCTGTTGCATAAAGATTGTTGCTGGACTCAAAGGTAATTAACTTACATAATGAAATGCCAAGATATTAAGTTAATAGTGAAGTAATAAGTTTAATTGTAGATTCTGACTTAGGACTGTAGGACAGCAGCATTAATAAATGTTTTTAAAAAATGTATGCGTCTGCTGCCTAGGACTGCCTCTGGTGTGATGTATGGCTCTTTTAAATACACCTCCATCTTGTACATTTTGTTCCTTTGATGAAGGACTTATAACAATCACTGTGAGAGGACATTTGATCACCATCAGATGATGATAGATTGCTGCTTTGGTCTATGATGAAGCCAAAAAAAAAAACTTAACAGATAACAGATGTGTCCGTGCGTAAGCCGATTAGGAAAAAAAAATCCACATAGGCTCCTACTAGTCCCATTATTGATTCAAATATTCACTTTTACATTTGAGTATCAAGCCCACCTCCATCTTATCTCCTCTGACTATAAACACATGACGACCACAAATAGCCTCTTGATTGAGGTTAATTTAGGAAATAAAATGGTTACTGGCAAAAAGTTACCTAGGTAGTTACAGGTGCAACAAGTAGTGACAAACAGAATTTTTTATTTTCATTATAAAACTGTGTGATTAAACAGAGTTTAAAAAAGTGCTGACTGATGTTACACCACTGGGGATATACAACGACTTTTCCTTGCTGAGTGACTGCAGAGTGAACATGTATAGTCGATGCACCACTGGTCAATAAATGACACAAACTGTGCAATGTCAGTTCGGGAAGTTACAGAAACAAACCAGTGCAGAAATAGCTAATCTGGCTGATTAAGAGTCTTCTTACACCATCTGACAGCCCAAACAATACTTCCTGATTTGAGGCAAGCAGCTGCTTAAAAACCTACACAGCTGATGTAACAAAAAAAACACTAATCCGAAAATGCCATTGAGATAACAACAAAAACTAACATCACTTGCCCATGTTTATTCTGACAACTTACTAGGGAGGTGCACTATTTTGGTACTGTTTACTTACACTACTGGGTTTATTGTTCTTTCTGTCCACCCCTCAGGGTTTGTACTAGAGAAGAATGTTTACACATGTAACACTTTAAAGGCAAAACTATAACTATAAAAAAAACCAAAACATTGTCGTGAAGAATCATGAATGAAAATGAATATTTATCCATCTGCTCAGACACTGTGCTATACTATCTCTCTCTTTTCCCCTTGTTTATTCAGTCAATGCACATACAATCACTTCTGTTTTTTCTCCTCCACATTCATTTCATCCAACACTGTCTACTACATTTCTTCTCGTGGTTATAATGCTGATTTGTCACATATGACACAGGAACAAATGTGTTTCCTCAGCCACCATAAGGCCACATTGTTTTACACATAATTCCTTTAATTTCACATATTTCAAAAGGTTCTACATGCATAAATGCACCTAAATACACACTGCTTTTTTCTGACACATGGTTACCCAATACTTAGAAGTGTACTCACATACAAAGGTCTCTACATGTGTGCAAGGATCTCCACACTTAGGGCAGCGGAGTTGATTTCCCCCCTTGCCTGATCCTCCAGAGCCAGAAAGTCTCTTCCCCTCACTGATGCTTTTCTGTGAAACACAATTGCGTCAATATATATTAAATTACAGTATAACCATCTCTTCTGTCTACAAAGTGGTGTGGTGTTCTACAGTGAAAGAAGGCTACACATAAGATTTACTCTCCAAGAATATTACCTTTCCACCATCACTCCCACTGTCCTTGGTTGTTCCATCTTTAGAACCATAACAGACAGCAGTCTCTGAAAATGACCTCACCCGTACCCGGATAGGTAAGTGAGTTTCCCGAGACCCCTGACGGCTCAGAGAAAAGAACTGAATCCGGGAGCAGGAAAATCCTGTAACAACAACAGAACACTGTGATATGTAATTGCAACGTACTACAAAACAATTTAACAAGTGTTAACATTTGTCATGTAACTACAGATAAAGTGAGCAGGTGATTAACCAAATAATAATTTGAAAAAATCTTTTCTTAACAGTCAATCATTTCATGCTTGAAAATGTTTAAGCCAACTCACTGGGCTGTGAGAAACTACAATGCTGAACTTGGCTGTAGTATTCCCTTTAAAATCATGAAATTAATCATTCATTCATTAATAAAATAACTGTTGGTTGCAGTCCTGTGTCCGGTATTGGGGGAAGAGACCCTTATTTAGGTCACAACATATCAGATGAGTTGTAAAACCAAGATAATTGCCCTTACCCAGTATCATCTGAGCAAACTACATAGTATCAACGGCAACAGTTCATCCTTAGAGATAGTCCATAATATTAATATACTGTAAATATCGTTGGTCCTGCACATTTTGTATTTGCCACCCACTGTTATTAAGTAATGTCCACTTTAAAAGTTAAGTAACAAGATGGAAGGTCTCTGGCAGGCTGGGTAATAAAAATAAAAACTCCAGTACAGTAGGTCAAAGAGTGAGTTACTCGTCAGGCCAGCAGACTGTAGCCAGCAGACCAGACTACCAACATATTATTCACACAACAAGTGCTGCGGGTGTTTTTACCTCCTCAGACTTTAGCCCATCTCCACGCACCTTTGAAGATGTGCCAGACTTCCCTACGCTGCCTTTACAGGTGGTTAGTGTAATTTATTAGCTTAGCTTTAGCTATAAAATGCAATTTCATGTATTTTCACTTCAGTGTTTTCCCCTCAAAAGTAAGGCACAGGTGCGATGCAGCGCAATACAAGGCTTGGTGATGCAACATTGGCTTATCCGTTGCTACAAAGCGCTCTTAAAGTAACTTTTCCACCTGCTGTGGACATCGCAGGACTGTCAAAACAAGCAGAGCCCTGGGTTAGCTAGAGACCTACTTCCATCAACACAATGTCGTGCAGCTTTAGCCAGCTGGCAGTGAGAGCACACCGTGTCCCTTACCTCTGTGAGCAGTGTTTAGGATCAGCCTGGCAGCTGAGGTGCACGGACAGGACATGACTCTTCTTTTGGCTCAAAACCTTGGAAATGAACATAAAGTTAACACGGTGTAAAGACAGACGGAGGAGGAGTTGGCTAAATTAGCTGCAGGCTAACAGACAGCAGTGGCGAACAGGAGAGGCCGGTTAGGGTTAAACATTTCATAACTTCTACGTCACTGTTAGCATTAACATAGAAAGCAGGTCAGTAATTGAAGGTGTTCGCCGGTGCTGCATATTAGTGCTGAAATGTGTTTAATCCACCTGAAACACGTTGATGGATTTGGCAATCACGGATAAGCACCGCCTGCCATCTAACGCCAACAATAAATGGCAAAATAGTAACACAGCAGGCTAGCTAGGTTAGATAAACAGGTAACCGTTAGCAACTTAGGCTAGGCCCAGGCCACCTAGCGTCTCTGCCAGTAGAAATGGCAAACAGCACAGGCTGTGGAAACAGTCGGTGTCGCACCGTGGTTTAGCTGGACAGCTTTACCCAGGTCGTAGGCCACATATATAGATTTGTTCTAACATTGCAGGAGAAAGTGCGAGGTAACGTGTGGTTAGCTTTGCTCGTTTTACTCACAGGGCACGATAAAACCAGTCACGCCTTGACGCTGCCCCCTTCGGAAGAAACAAATTTGCCCAGTCACTGCCTCTTTCGCTGTGTTGTTGTAGTTTGACAGGTCAGTGTGTCATACTAATATTACAGTAGCTGTTGCACTAATGGGGACGCGCTGGCTTCTTTAGGCCGCTGCTTCCCAGGTGGGACACGACCTAAAGTGATGTAACGCTAACGCTTGCTGTTATGAACGAGGTCGGTGGACCGCTAGCCAGTTAGCCTTCGCTCCGGGTACTCTGGTTTAGCAGAGGCGATTGAATCAGTGTAAACGGGTTAAGTAGTATGGTGGCTTCGTTTGGGGCTGTGCAGTTCACACCCATCCAGATATGTTGAAATCTACTAATCCCCTAGCTAACGGGGATGACATGGTGCGTTCATGGATCCTCGTACTACCCACAGTTCACAACAATTATGCTAAATATTTGTTGCGTTTGCGTACTCATCGTAAATTTCTCGTGGTAGTAGTAGTAGTTGTGGCAAGTATAATAACAATAATTATAACACTTAAAATAAATTGCGTTATATCTGATTCTACAAAACAACCAATCAGATTCAATTTTAAAAGGAACTTTAAGCTTTCTTTAAACTCCAGATCATCTTTTATCTTTATACCACAGACATCCACCTCCACTGGTTAATTTCTGGGCCTGTTTTGCTCAGTACATAAAATTCTTCATGTGAAGCCCTAAG
>OMNW01014468.1:357-15179 GCA_900303245.1 Selene dorsalis
TGGATGGATGAATGGATGAATGGATGGATCTTACCTAAGGACAGCAATTGAAAGTTTTCAGTCTGGCACATTTATTGTAACATTGATGCAGTGTGGATGGATGGATGGATGGATGGATGGATGGATGGATGGATGGATGGATGGATGGATGGATGGATGGATTGATTTTGCATTTCTTGCTGACATGTAACTTCACAAACTTTTCGACTTGATCAAGCAATTGTGTACTTTACTTCCCTTAAATATTAAGTCGTGACTTTAAAAAAGGTCAGAACATGAATAAAATATTTAGGGATTATTATTCTCTGAGTGACATAAACACTGTGTTCATGCCAAATTTGATAGCATTCTGGCCAAGACTTGCTGACGTGCATTAACTCACTTGGCTAAAGGTCATACATCAGTAGAATCGGCCACTTATGAGTACAAATGCAGATATTCATGTTGTATCTGTCTGAGTGACTGAGTGGTGTTATTGAATTGCTTTTGTTGCAATGGCCGTCGTCCGAATCACGCCGTCATCTGCTATTTGTCATTTTGCACGGACAGCAAGTTATTTTGAATTTCATGCCAGTTGAGTTGAAACACCTTGATGGAATGAAGTGACAGAGAAAGGGAGAGAGGGATAGGCCAGAGGGAAAAACAAGTGGCAAGTGGAAAAGAGTGAAAGACATCAAAGGAGGTTTAAAGAAATGAGAGAAGACGGGGAGGAAAGGGAGCGGGATAAATTTAATCTGAAGCTGACAAACAGGATGATCAGCAGGAGCAACCGAAACAAGGGAGGGGATTTTCAGAAGGTAAAAGACAAGAGGGTGAAGAGGAGGAGCAGGAAGAGGGGACAGGAAGGGGGGAGAGGTGAAGACACACACCTGAGTATTCAAAGGCCTCTGTCCTGGTGAATTATTCATGGCTGCTCAGCTCGGTTCGCTGTGCCAGCTGCAGCACGAGGCTCGTGGCAGAGAAGAATAAGAAGAAGAAGAGTTTTTGAACATGAACAGCAGAAATGTGCTCAGGGGTTCTGGTTTAGTCTGGTTGCAGTTTCGTAGTGTGAGATTGTGAGTTCATTAGTGAGTTGTGCCCTTCATCCAACTCTTTCTGTATTTCACTGGACCTTTCATTTCATAATCAAAATGAAATCAAACAATCAGAGAAAGAGGATGTAAAACAACTGATGTTTCTGTGTGATTTAATGTGACCCGTTTTCTGGAAGAAGATAAAAGAGCAGAAGAAGAAATCTTCTCTTTTTGCCTCACTGTCACTATTCCTGTCATTACTGCATGTGGCTGCTGGCGGGCGACTCAGGCAAACAATCAGCTTCACTCTGCTCCGGTCCCTGCTGCTGAGTCATTCAAACCCAGGCTGTGAGCGAAATCACCCCCTCATTCACTCATTCACCGCCCCGTGTACACCGGACACCGTAGTGGGGCCGTAAATAGAGACAATTATGAATCATCGTCATCTTGTGTCATCACTGACAGGTGTGGAACAGATAGAACATGTACATCCCATGGGCACTTGACACTCAGGGTCCACACACTAAAATGGCGGAATGGCAGCATTGCTCAATTGACACCAGATTTGCTACACTGCATCTTCAGACTGTCCTCCACTAAACATCACCCAGCTTTAATTTATTGTTTGTATTGTCACCGTGGTGGAGTTTCTTCATGTCCAAAAGCACTCCTCGGTCCTGTATCGCATTGTTAGCAGGAAGCAGTTTATGTGTGAACACAGTTATTTAGTGGAATTGTTGAGTTTAACCACAGTTACAAAGTGCTTTACAGTCAAAAATAAAAGAGTATAGACCCTTACACAACAAATTAAAAATCTCCTCATGTCTCTTTGGCTTTAGCTTTTGTTCTCTTTTGGCCACAGTTGCATTTCATATTGGGATTGTTAGCAGAAAGTAGTGCACATTTGTCTTGTGGCATTGTTGAAGGAACCTATATATTTTGGATACTAAGATAAACTGGCAGTGAATATATTATACCGTATACTGTAGTGTACAGGTTGTGGTTTCAGACACTCCCTGTCTCAGTGGCCTGTCATATGTTTCACTCTTTAATTCACTTAACAACTGCAGGTACTGAACCAGCTCTAATGCTACTGCGTCTGAAATCAGATATATGCTACTCAAGCGGTCAGTATTTATTCATTTATCCATTATGAGCATGTTACTGTAGCAAGGACGGAGGGAGGAACTGAAAAACATGAGGGAGGACCAACAGTTTAAAATGCACAGACTTTAATTAACACTCCGTCCCTAATGATCATCATAATGCTGTTTTGTTTTATTTCTGTCTTTTTCTCATCCTGTTTTTTTTTTTTTTGCTTTACAGTTATTTTCTACAGTTTCTTCTCACTGGTTCTCCACAGTGGCTGTTAGGAGACTCTTAAAACTTAAACGTCTCCATTTTGGGATTCTTACTGCCCTATTGTGACACTCGTGCCACTGTCAGTTCTTTTTCTTGTGAACTAGAACAAATTTAAGACTAAGTTTCAAGAGCCAACATGAGCTGAAATATGTGAACTTCACTTCTTTGTGAGTGTGTTATAACCTTATCTCCATGTGCGTTGGAGAGGTGGAGATACGAACACAGGCATAACATTAGTTTTCAGCCATTATGCGTCCTTGGTGATAATCCAAATTCAGATATGAAGTAGCCGGCGGGAGGAATGGCTGTGTGAAGAGGGACCACATGAGCTCCTGATAGGAATCAGCCTGTCTACGAGGACCAGTTTTTAAGAATATTCTGCCCCATGAAGGGAAATAGAAATCTCCTTTTCTTACAGTCTATTTTCATCATCAACATGTCGGATACTGACTTTAAGTAACGTCCTCTGACAGGCCTGCTGAATTCCATCCGGGAGATCAATCACAGTTGCAACACGTCCAGGACTCAGCCCTCACCCACCTCTCGCTATAGTGGTGCTAGAATTTCAATATGTTTTACACAGCAGGGGGGGCGGGGTGGAGGATTACATGGAGGAGGCTTGAATACTATGGGATTTCAAGGTGTCTTGATCTCCATTTGCTCGTCAGAACCCCGGGGATCAAAAAGACGGCAGGAAAACAACAAAGTCTTTGCAGCAAAAGATCACATAGGAAGATAGCTGGCTTCTCTCTCTCTCTCTCTCTCTTTCTCTCTTTCTCTTTCTCTTTCACTATTACACCTCTTATCTTTTGAAAAATCCAGCAGGTGATCTCATATTATATATATAATGACCGGATGGAAAATGAAGTGTCAGCCTGGCCAGTCATGTCTGAATCAACGCGGCCCCTGAGCCAGCCTAAATCTCCTCTTATCATCCCCGGTTGATATCCGCTGGTCTGTAGCTGTTCTGGTGTACAAGCTGAGACAATGGAAGATGCTGTAACACTGCTGCAATACCTCCGACTCACTGCCAAGTGACTGATTCCCTGCTTTTTATAAGATAACAGGGGGAAAAGGGCAATAACAAACAATGTATATGAAAGATAGAGGCTGTTTCTCAATCTGCTTTGTAACAGCAGTCTCTGGCCAAAACACTGTTCAGTCCAAGTCCACATCCAGCCAGGTTTAGATCAAATATCCAGAGGTTTTCTTGCTTTATTGAGGATCCATCAAGATGTTGCTTGTGCGGACTTGGGACAGCAAAGTATCCCAGAATGCATTTCACACCAGACAGCAGAGATTCTGGGCCAGACTCAAAGCTGAATCTATTTTCTGTCCGACAACTGTCATTAAGACAGTTTTTTCATGCAAGAAAGTGATAATTCAGATCAATAATATGTGGTCAGTTTACTCAGATGACCCCTTTGTAGAAATTAGAATTCATTTCTTATTTACCGTACTGTAATGTAAGTACTGTATTTGTTGCTGGTAGTTAGTCTGAAAAGATGAAGCTAAACAAACCAAAAAAAATTGATTTGCTGAGACATCCCTGATGTAGAAACATACCAGCATACTAAAAAATCCACAAAAATCTAAATCAGTTTTATGTTGGATTTGAAAAGTACTCACTGATGTTTTTTTTTTATTTTTAATAAGTTTATCACAGTACAGTCAGGTAGAAGTGTGTTGAAGTGTATTCGTATTGCAGAAAGTCCTCCTGTCCTCAGGACTCTTGACTTAACTTGTAAACTTCAGCCACCTAAGTATGAGAGTCCAAACGCTCTTATAGCCTCTAGGCTGCTGCAACACTAATTTCTTTACCCATTTTTTAAATGAAATAATATTCACTGCCTCCTGTCACCTTAAAATAACTCACTTTATTTACAAAAACACAACGTGCATAAGCATTTGCTGTTTTGCTGCGATGAAATGAGCTCAGCTTCCACAGAGAGAAACTAATATTATACTTCAGGTCCCCGTTAGAGACAGTAAACAACACAGAGTACAAACTGCAGGCGTGTTCACTTTTATCTTGATGAAGTAATAATTGAGTTCATACTGTAAAGACGCTGAGAACAAAACAGTGAGGTGAATTAACTTCTTCATAACTCGATGATGGAGGGACATCTCTTGCATGTGAAATCACATCACGCCCTTACACATCACTATCACATCTCTACACACAGTCACCGCTGTATAATCTATTTATGAGTATTTTGTTTCAGCTGAGACTGACACTTAAAGGAGCTGTATGTAAATGTATGGCAAGCAATCATAAAATCACCCAATATGTCAGCAGAGAGTAAGGAATCATGTCAATTTAAAATACTGTTTTAACTAACAACAATGGTACTGACCCTCCTGCACCTGCATTAGTCCTCACATATAAGCTGGAGGCGGAGGTTCAGCAGTGCCAGTGGGCCAGCAGACACCTCTGGGGTGTGTGTGGACCGAGCAACCATTGGTGTGCCAGCTGTGTTGCTTTGCTTACTCTCTGTGGCCGGGAGGGTGTTTTAAGTTGAATTTATTGATAAACAAACATAAGTTGGCCAATATCTGGTTTCCCGCATCCCTTGAACACAACGGGGAGGTAACATCATCTGAAGAGAATAAGTCATTATCACATTTGGATACATGAAGATAGTTTATAAGACAGGGAATATATGTGAAATTAATGTCATATTGTCATTTATATTCTCATTATGTTATACTTTTATAAGGTACAACATGATGCATATCCAACATGAAATTTTAACAATGTACATTTGCGGCTTTGAGATGCATATATTTCTACATAACGTCTAGAGTATAAGTATACACGCATAAACATACATATTAATGTATGAAGTTGCTCCAATTTCCAACAGGTTTCTGGTGTAACTCTGTCTGACATCTCCAACTTAATATGTACTTGTACCTTGTTCATGGGAAGTCATTATTTGTGTATATGTTACATTTGTAGAGAAAAAAGTAGTTTCAGCCCAGGTTCTGTTTATTTATGCAACATGTACACCATACTTCCAAATGGAACGGTTTGTAGTACTAATGCACAAGTCAAACCACAGCATTAAGACAGATTTAGAGATTAAGGTTGCTGATTAACGAGGGAGATGATTTAATGAGTGTAAGACGCTCTGTGTACTGTGTACTGTGCACAGTGAGTTTCTACATGGTAGCACTGTAACATCTGTCCTCACTCTGTCAGGTGTGTGAGATTATAAATTTAATTTTTCCCACATGTAGCCGTCCAGCACACAGGGATAAAACCAGGTGTTTGTAATGAAGCTGCAGGTGTCAGAAATAAAGTGGCAGGTGTTGGACTCTGGCTCTGCACCATATTGGCAGGAAACACATGAAGAAAGAGTGAAGAGTCTTTGCTCGCCCACGAGCACTGACTCATTCTTCATGATGAGCAACAAAACAAATCTAAATATAAATAAAACTTCACTTCACTTAAGTTCAGCCTCGGGACACTGTACCTGTCTGTGACGGCTTCAGCAGAGCCTGTAAAAATATCTGCTTCTGTTGTTCCATGACTTATTTTAGCTATTTTAACACATTAAATCAATAAGTCAGTGTTTATTGTTACAACCTGGATGTGATAGTTAAAAGTTTTTCTACACCTGTTATATTTAAAAGTTTTTTACACCTGGGCTTGTTGGTAATGCATAAAATGTTTAAAAAGAAAATGTAAAGAAATCAAACATTTTATTGAGCCAAATATGATCTTTACACGCGAACAACTACCTAAATATATTAATAGTGGTGGGGCAGCAGGGTACAGGGTCTGGATTGAAATTGGGCCACACTCTCATTGAGCACTTGATGCAATTACCCAATCAGCCAATCATGTGGCAGCAGTGCAGTACATTAAACCATGACGATACAGAAACAGGAGCTTCTGTTAATGTTCACAGCCAACATCAGAATTAAGAAGATGTGGTGTTTTGTTGTAGCATCATTTTTTAGCTGGTCAGAGGTCAGAGGTCAGAGGAGAATGGTCCCTCTGATTGTTGCTGACAACGTGCCTCTATTCATCCCCATGATTAATAATTTCTAATTATGTCTTGCAACAGCATAATGCTCTGTGTCACAAAATAAAGCTTGAGTTCAGTGAACTTAATATCTGAATCTGGTAAAACACCTCTGGGATGTTGTACAACAGGATGAATGAGCAGCTGATGAATCTGCAGAGATGATGTGATGCAGTCATCTCAGGGGAAGGTTTCCAACATCTGGTGGAAAAATGAAATTCCCATGAGGATTGTTGAATCTGTGATTTGCATTAACCGTACACGGATGAGGATGTTTGTATGCAGAAGTCATGACCTGCTGATATTTCCCTATGAACTAATAGTGTCTTTGTCCCTTACAGGACGGCATGGGCAACCTCAGAATAACAGAGAAGGGCCTGAAACTGGAGGGGGACTCCGAGTTCCTCCAACCCCTCTATGCCAAAGAAATCCAGTCCAAACCAGTAAGTCACACACTCACAACTACACACCCTCTTTACATAAACACACACGATCTGTCTCTTCCTGACAGTTAAATTCAGCACAAGCAGAGGCACTCGTCACATTAGCAGTGTGCCAATGCTATACACAGTACATCACATAGCACTTCCCAAATTAATACAAACCTGTGAATGTGTAAATTAGTTTCAAGCACATTTATTTTTTCTCGCGTGCTGATGAGCCACAGCAGCAAAACACAGCAAGCGATGTGGCACTGTGCAGATGACAACGCTAAGCATGAGGTGAGATAGCGCAGTAGTGTGAAGAGATTAGTGTCTAATGACTCCGAGTGGGAAAGCCTATAGTCCTGAAGCCAACATATTACACCTCAGAATATACACAATTCTGTTGCGACTCACTCTGGAAGCATTACAGCAATTACTGCACCAAGTGTCTAAATGTTGCTCTAAGAATTAAACACAGTTTCTCTACCTGTAGAAGGAAACTAGGTACATAGGAACTATACCTACGTTTTTCACCAGGGTAGCTGAAACTCATCTTTCCACTCCCTGCTTCATATTTTGGCTCAGGTTATAGTGTCAGTAGACTGAGCCAAGAAGCCAAAATGTTCTATTCTCCATCCACTACTCCTGAGGGGATACTGGAGCACCTCCAGGTCAGATAGGAGATGCAGTTTGTCTCGTTTGCTCTAGCTCTGGTTTCGTGTGTCCTTGTGGTTGGGTGTGTCCAGAAAACCTCCACAGGTTGGAGATTGTTTAGAGTAAAAGGAGCAACATGTCCTTGTTGTCCCCGGCAGGTCAACATGATCTACATATCAAACCCAAATGCCCGTCCATTAAAAGACTTTTCAGCTGCTTGTGTCAGACATTCAGTTTGTATTATTCATTCATTCATTTTCTATACTAGGGTCACAGGTGAGCTGGCCCCTATCTCAGCTGGCTTAGGGGCGAGAGGCGAGGTACACCCCAGACAGGTCGCCAGTCTATCGCAGGGCTAACATATACAGACAGACAACCATTTACACTACATTCACACATTCACACTGGTTTCAGTGCCTGTCCTTTAAAATGCAAATGAACCACTGCTCGCCCCGCCTCGCCCCTTCTATCAGTACCAGTACTCTAAGTAACTAATGACATCATTGTATGACAGCCAAGGGAACAGCTTGTAAAACCACATGGATTTCAACCTAGGGAACCTGAAAATTACAGATGTTTTGATCAGTTCTCACATTTTGTGTGTCAGAAGGCAAGCCAAACACCCAAATATATGTTAAAGAGCCTTCAAAATGGTCGATGTCAGGATTCAGAGACCTGGAAGGGGTGAATGAAAAAAAAAATTATTTGGTTTTATTTATTTAGGGCCTGACTGATTTTGGGGCCAATGTGCAAAGAAAAATTAATGAATTAATGAGATATTTCTCATGTTTACAGGTCTACATGTTTACAGAACATAAACACATATTTTTTGCAGTGGTTGTGACAAATATGTAATGAAGGCACAAGATTTTACTGTTAAAAAATAAATCGCTTTTATTATTCAAAACGGCCTCAGTGCAGCACGGCAGTAAACTCTTCGAAAATATAAATAAAATTAATAAACAGAAAAGGTCAAAAGCCTGTAATGAATAATCATACATTTTCTTTTCACAAGCCTCCATCAGTCCCCTAGTGTGGGCATTTCTAAATTAAATCCAGACAGCTTGCAGTTCACCTGCAAAGTTTGAAGATGCAACAGTCTTCACTTCAGTTCCCATATCCAATATGGATATGTCTGAAAAACACTTACGACGATTCATTGGACGGCTCCTTTTTTGTTATTGACCATCTTTGTACCCGTGTATTTTCACATGTTGTTTTGTGTTGTGCCATACTATGACAAGACAAAACAGGAGGAGACGACTCCGTCATGTCATTATGTGTCATGTTGTACCATAAACCATGTAATTTCATGTCATGTCTTATCATAACAAGATAAGAAAATACATTATGACAAACACCTACAGCCCCAACAGTGCACCTGTTTCAAACCAGCTGGTCTCAGTGGGGGAAACAAAACGAACACAACAGCCAACAGCCTTGGCAGCATTATTAACACGCCTGTCGTCTCCAGCGTCTCCGCTCGGAGCCACAACTTCAGCATCAGTTGTTTTCTTGTAGTGAATCTTTGGGGTTTACTGAATCAGCTGCATAGTCTGTCCTGAGATGCCTACTCTGAGGAGCTTCCTCCGAACGAAGCCAGGGGAGGATCCAAGCCTGGAGATGTCAATGATACTAAGAGATGGGAACGATAAAGGGAGAAGCACTCCCCTTCCCCCCCTGGTCTCTTCAGCTCTTGCAGCAATAATAGCTAGGTAGCGAACAGATATGCAAGAGAGCGGCACACTTTATCTCATGCTTTCTAGGACCTTTCGCGAGCTAAGAGGGAGGATGAGGGATGGGGACAGGAGCGCAGAGTGAGAGTGAGGACAGGGGGATGGAGATGAGGGATGGGAGCGGAGAAGGAGAAGTCAGTAATAGAGACAGAAAGAGGAAGACAGATGGAGGAGGGCTGAATTAGAATGAAGGATAGGAAGTCAGCAAGTGTATTTTGACAGACTGTGATGCGTGGGAGGCAGCCAAGTTCAACACGGGCTCAAACAAGCACGACATATTCACAGCGTGATATTATGGCAAGTATTCATATTAAAACCTGGCGTCTGTCTGGCCACGCGGTGAGAGGAGGAGCAGATCTGAGGTGCGTCCCGTGCAGTGTACAGTGTTCAGACAGGCTGGGTTGGTGCCAGTCAATGACAAACTGGTTATTCAAAAAGTAGAATAATGATACAGGCTGCTGTATTCATCTTTGTTCATGAAGTGAAAAAATGGTTTTCTTACTGCTGTAAAAATCAAAATATTGTCCTGGAAATCCTAGTGAGAGAAGTAGAATGGACGTGGAAACCAAAACAACTAGAAGAATGGGAAAAAAATGAACAGGCAGATATAGAGTAAGAGAGGAGACGAGATACAAAACAGCAGAGCTGAGGGAGATATAAACACAAGAGGACAGAAACAGGATAGATGGCTGGTAGCTTCTGCGGACAGGGTGAGAGGAATAATAATGCAGGAGGAGGTGGTGATGGGATTGGAAGTGGTCACTCCAGGAGAAGAGGGACAGAGAGAGCAAAATAAATAAGCGAAAGAGAGGAAAACCCCGAAGTTAAAGGACCTGTATTAAAGTGAGGAAGACCTCCATGTCTCTTTTGATTTTAAAACTGGTCAAGCTCCTACACTTAAGTCATGGTTGGGTTATTTGATGGGATTGTGTGAAGTACCTGCAGCAGATTTCCGATCAGTGCTCTTTCATTTTAGAGGAGCAGCAGGAGCACTGCTACAGAAGCTGTGGATCAGCAAAATGATGTGTTTGAGACACATCGACGACTAAAATTACTCGAAGTTTATTTATTTCCTCTATTTTATCCTGCTACCAAACGGCTCTTTCCCTTCGAACTACAATTTGTGAGGCTCTGAAATACCGTTGCGACACATAAAACAAACAGACTGTGTGCACTTTACAGCTGCCTGCCTGTTTAGCGCTTTGAATAGTGGATTCACATTTGTCCATATGAATTTTAATGTTGATTCATATCTACTGGGTGTGTAAAAACAGGTTTACGGCTTCTTTCTGCTGCCCCCATGTCACTGTAAAAATATATAAACACTGCTTTTCACACATTTGATAATTAGCTTGTATGAATGTAATTATTCTAACTTTGCTTCCTGTCTGTGAAAATAAAAGCGAACAACACAATAAACAACAATATTAACTGGACAAAAAATACCCAAATCATCACACACGTAAATCTGGTCAGAGCCAATGGGCTGTATTTTTACCTGATAGATTAACTCATTAATTAACTAAACATGCACCACTGCTTAAACACTGGTGCTGTTTTACACCATGGTAACACTACAGTGTCCTTTAACACAATGGCCTGGACACTAAGCTTTAGATTTATTTTGATTAGACCAGGCTGGATTTCTGCTGCAGACTCTGAAAAGTGCTGCTTTGGCTCGCCTTACTGAGGTTTAATTCAAGCACTGAGGTTTTTGAGTCTTTGGAGCAGCTACTGTAGAATATTTCTATAACCAACTCCAATCCACATGTCTTTTCTCACCGTTCCCCCTCGCTCTCTCTCCTTTTTCCTCCTCCTGCCTGTTCCGCTCAGTGCGAAAGGCCTCCTGCCGGGAGTAATATGGTTTGCTGCATTAGTGAGGTAGAGGCAGGCAGGATCAGAAGTGCCCACAACAACAAACCAAACGCATGTACTGTACACAAACAGCCCCCGAGGACTGGAGCAGTAGCCTCTGTGAGGTGTTTGGAGAGACTGTGGCAGGATAAACAGTGTGAAGAGATGGAGCGATAACGTGGCTTGTGTGAAAACCAGTCATGCTTTACTCCATAGAGATGCTGCTGGTGGTGGTTTTGAAGTTCAGTCTTGATGCTGTGGAGAGCAACAACATGTCAGTGTTGCGCAAACCAAGTAGCATCACATTAACTGCCCTCTGTTTACCCAGCATGCCTCTCATGGAGCTCGCGAACTGGAGCTCCAGTTCATTTCAGAGGATTGTTTCTACTGCTGTTAAAGCCACATGGATATTTCATCAGATACACTCATTCTCAATTTATCACCAACACCCAGATGTGACAGATCCTCCCCTTGTTGTCACCTTCAAGTTATTTTGGGAGCATCGTATGCCTTTATTTGATTGGACAGTGAAGAGAGGCAGGAAAGAAGGGAGAGAGACTGGGAGAATAACATGAAGTAATGGGCGTCCCGGTCGGGAGTCAAACTGGCGATCACTGCTTTGGGCTATGCCAACATGGGATGTGCTCTCACAGCTCAACCATTCATATTCTTTAACATTTGATGATGTGGTTGACCTTAAAACGACTCATATAATATATAAAAATGGAAAAGAATTTATTCCCATACTGTTTTCAGAGGCTGTTGAAAGTCATAGACAACCTGTGTATTTAGGGGGGTAAGTACATTTTAAAAAAAGCAAGAGGGGAGAAGAGAACAAAGAAAAAGAACAGGTATATATGTCAAAGGGGCTGCGTGAGGACAAGTTATTACTTTGAGTGCAGTTCATTTGGTAAGAAAAAAAAGTGAAAACATACAGTGTTAAACTACACTTATCAGTTAGCATTGTGTAAATAACAGGCACTTCTCTCTGTATAATTCAGTTCACTTCAACAACATGCTCGGAAAAGATCACAAAGCTGAATCAGGTGAGCGTATGATATGATATACTGCCATGTATTGACTGTTCTTGGATGGATCATTGTGAAAATGAGGCTCTGTTGCCCCTGTATATTAAAAAGAAACAGATGAGGTGGTGGACAAATTGATGGTTGAATAAATTGATCAGTAGATCGATTAATGAAAAAGGCTGGTCGATACCAGGAACTGTGTTTACTTCTTGGATTATCTGGCATACTTTCATTTATGAACCTGAATTCACTGACAAAAAGCTAAAGAGGAAGTCTCCTCTGTATTATTGAGCTAGGCACAGCTGCAGGTAATTAGAGCTAATGAGTGTGTGGTGTGTTGTCAGCACCGAGGCGTGCACACAGAAGTTGAACATTGTGAGAGAAACTGGGTGAAATCTCACCGAGGTCATCGAAAAACCATCTACAGAGAGGTAAATCCATCAGACAAACACGAACGGCGTCAAACACGGCAACAGAAAGACCCACATCGCCAGGCAAATGTCTGGGGGTCCACCTAAACTCAAGGGACCCTCAAAGAGCTTTACGAGTGGGGCTAGTGTTGCGTTTGCACCAAGGAGCCACACAGCGTCAGTTGTTCTCCTCTCATCTGTCTGCTGTGTTTCCAGTTGACATCTTTTTTTCTCTGGCCCTAATGTGGAGTTTGTCAGACAAGTGCCTCGCTGCACTGTTAAGGAAGTTTTAGTTAGATCCCAGCTGGGTGGTTTTTAGCCACTCTGTTACTCAAGGGCACTCATAAAATCTGGGCTGTGTTTCTAATTGTGCACTGGTGTGAGACGCAGGAATAAGGAAGAGACTCAGATTAACCTCTAGAAATTGGCAGTGAATCCAGATACTTGAGTACTTCAAAGAAAACACTGCGCCTCTTTACAATCCCCACACACCATTTTCTCTCAATTAAATGATTTCAAGCAACAGGCACAGTTCAGACATGGTGTACAAATGTGGGCTCTGAGACTGCTCTCTCCCACACCGGGTCCCAGCAGTACCCACAGCTTCAGCACCTACATATGCAGTCAACAATGAGCCCAATAACTAAATTCTTACTAAATAGTTTGATATTGTACGACCTTTTTAAATATGTTACCATAAGCATAAACTTCTGCAAAAGTTTGTTATTCCCTTCGTAATTATAATAATGAGTCGTCTAATGAAGAGTTTCAACAGGTTCAGCTGGACAGACTTGGTATAACAAAATGCATGTGTTGGGTGATAATGTTTGCGTTATTGCTGTTGAGTGGTTGAGTGTTGGCTGTTACATGGCAAGGGTTTCATTGTATATGGCAGCAATTCTGGAAAATTAACAGTCATGTTAGTCGTCAAATTTAAAGAAATGAAAAAGATCCCACATAAACTCCGCACCTGATGTCTTAACGACTCCACAGTTAATGCTGGCGTAATAGTCGCCGCAGTAACGCCTTCCATGTATCACCTCCTGTCATACTTCCTGTCAGTTTTACATTCAGTTCACAGCACATTGTTATTGTAATAACTTCTTGCTTGTATATCATACATTTGCTGTATTTACTGTGGGAACTTCAATAAGTTTGGCAAGAGCCATAATGTTATCAGTAATATACACACAAGGCATATCCCTCCTCAGCTGCAAGCGCCGCACAATGGTCAGGCTGTTATCTCTAATTAAGAAGTTGACTGAGGCATGAAGATTAGTCAGGCACAGAAAGAGCAGAGTGTCCGACGTGATCAGCATTACAGATTGCTCTCTGGAAAATAGTAGTTATCAAACAGAGGGGAGGCTGAGGACTCTTCACTCGGACAGTGTGTCTGTGAAGTCGTGCATCTGTATGAACGTCTCTCTGTGTTTATGTACTCTCCTACTTCTTCACCGGCTCGGTTTATAAACCCAACTCTCAAGTCAGAGCGGAAAGCCAGTCAGGTGACTTGTCTTACACTGTTGACTAGAACAAATGTAGCAAAATAAAACAACATGGTCACAGCATGACTCAGTATGGTTACGTGACGTTCTGTTAGTCCTACTGAAACAGTACTAAATCAAACTAGGTAAAGTCAGACTAACACACCCAGATACTGTTGGTGGGAGTTGAGTGACTCAGCACAACCCCCCCCCTAACCTACCATTCGACATGCTACCTAGCCATTAGGTAACTTGTTTGATGGTTGTTGGTGTATAATGTCCCAATTTGGCCAGAGGAAGGAAGCTGAAAGGCAGCATATCATACCTACCTGTCGTACTCAGGTCAGTAACTTGATTCCCCTCCCATATGCTTGATAAGTGGGACAAGCCATCCATTTAAAAGGCTTAGTCAAGCTGTAACCATAGCTCCATTTAGCTGTGCACTGGGGATGCACATTTTGAATTATTATTCAGACTATTGTTCCCCATTACTGAACAAGACTACGGTGGCCCACCACAGTCTTGTTTGGGCCCGCCATAGTCTGTCATCTGTCAGTCAGCTCCTCCTCCTGCTGCATGCAATAAATGCTAAACGCTCTAATTTGCAAATTGTACCCGATCGCGATCGTAGCGCTGTCCCTTTTTTTTTTTTTTTTTTTTTTTTTTTTTTGTGCTGCCGTCCTTACAGGTGTCTGTGTCAGTTTGTCGTCTGACCTTCTTTCAGGGGGACTGTGCTGCATAACTGGCACATACTGTAAGTCTTCCCATGTAACTTTTTGCTGTGAAATATGGCTGAAGGCAGGAGTGGAAGTCTGCATGCGT
>OMNW01014468.1:15804-31226 GCA_900303245.1 Selene dorsalis
GTCTGTGTCAGTTTGTCGTCTGACCTTCTTTCAGGGGGACTGTGCTGCATAACTGGCACATACTGTAAGTCTTCCCATGTAACTTTTTGCTGTGAAATATGGCTGAAGGCAGGAGTGGAAGTCTGCATGCGTCGAAACACCCCCATGAGTTGATGTTGTTTCTCAGCTGCAGTTTTATTCTAATAAGGAACTAACTTTTCTGTTTGCCATGAGTCGGTCTGCTGCAGTTCCAGGACTTTCGGCACCACAGTCCAGGAAGCACATTTTTAGAGTTGTGTAAAGTTTTTTGCTATAGCACTCCCTAGTGAACTGGTGAGGGTTAATGTTGTCCTATATGTTTAGAACAATTTAGTTCCTACAAATGCGGCTCTGAAACTGCTATTCCTCACAGTACTTTTCATGAAGTTGCAATTTTCAATTCAGTTGAACTTGTCATGACGTGCATGATCTCAAGCTGCTTTACTGGGGAAAACCACCACCTTCCACAGTAAGCACTTGACACTTGATGAGATTCAAGAGGAAAAATTTCCTATTTACAGAAAGTCGCAACAGAACTGGAGTTGTGCAGAAAGGGCAGTATGTAGAGAAGTGTATGTGCACCTGCAGCCTGCATTTCAGGATGAATAAACCACAGACCTTAACCACAGAACAGATCATAGAATCATCTTTAATGATGTTTTGTGAAAACACGCTTGGACTAGATAAAGTTCTCACACCTAACGTGTCTCCAAAGAGCTCTTCAAGGGTTAAGACTTGGTTTTATTAGTTTAATACGAGGGTAAGGTTGGGGCCAGATATTTTTCTAGTGGGATTTTTGAAAGGCGGCATAGAAGTCCAATAGGCCCCAAGCTGCAATGAGCTATAAAAGAAGTCTGTATAGATTTGCTTCCTTACATCTCCATAGTTTCATGACCATCGCAGCTCAAACTAAATGAGTAACTGTGCCTGTCTCTCTCCACAGGGTCGTCCGCTGTTCCTGCAGTCGTCCAGAAATGTGTCGGTCAATATCATGGGAAGCAACAACCAGCTGCTCACACAACTCGTAACAGGTAAGAAGAAACACAAGCTGCTTTTATCTACTTTATTCATGTTTTCTTTTTGATATGATTGAGACGATTTTCAAAAAAACATCAAACCTAAGAAAAATCTAACAACACTGACGACATCGGTTGCAACAGATGCACAACATGCAGGGTTTTCATACCTTCTATTAGTAAGTGAAGAGACCTTTGTTGAGTCTTTGGATACATTTCACATTTTATTGCCATAAGACTTTTTTTTTTCTTTTTTTTTTATCACCCATCATGATTTTCCATTTTGATATTGTCTCATTTGAAGAGTTACTTTAGATCTAATGAGGTAAAAGTATCTGGTATTTCACATTTAAACTGTGATTAAAGCAAAGTAAGAAAGAACAAGAGTTATATGTGGGAGTTTCTTTTATCTCCAACCATTTTACTCATTTCACAGCTCCTTAGATTCATGTCAGAAACCTTTGGGGGAGTTCAGACTGCTCTGTCAGAAGTCATTCCTCTATTCCAGCATTAAACATTAGCACGTCATAACTTCCTCCTTCACTGTGCCGGTACTAGTCTCAGTTGCTGCACCGTAACTTTGCTATCAAACTTTCTTCTTTACATTCCCACATTTTCCAGCTGTCACAGTCTAATAGAGATGGGCCGTCTATGGTGAATTGGAAATCACTTTGTGCAAACATGCGCAGGAAGTGTCTCTAACATTAAACAGTGTGCTGACATTTGCCTTTTGGGCCCAAAGAGGAGGAGGAGGAGGACGGAGCCTTCTCAGATGCGTCTCATGGATGACTAAACGGATGTTGGTGTTGCAGATGCAGAGTGACAGAATCAATTGCGCGTCTGTCAATCAGTCACACCCGGCGCTAAGTGTTTTCTGCCGCCACGTGAGACAAAGCAATTTGAGTTGGAGGAAGTTGTCTACATTTTCTGTTTAGTGACACTGTTCACAGTTTTGGCTGCTCCAGTCTGAACAAGTTTGCACTTTCAGTGAAATCTGAGTGATTTTTTTGTTTGTTTTTTTCCTTTTTCTCTGCTCATGACATGATGGAAACCTCTTTCACCAACTGGCCACATTTGAAATGACACAGTTTCACAAACCACTCAAAGTTTGTTACTTACTCCTCTCAACATTTCTGTTACTTCTGCTTCTCTGGGATTGGGAGTGTTGATTGACAGCTTTTTGGATGGAATCAAAGTAGGTACATAAACTTGTCACAGAGCTGTTTCCAAAGCAGCTGGCAGATTTGTCAGAGCAAAAACTGCTCATCATAGAGACCAAAACAGGAGGTAAAAGAAGTGCCTATCTGAGAAGGATTGCAGCTTCAGCTTGCTGTGTTTAGATGACATTACCTAGGAAAAATCATCTTAATTCCTGCTAAAAGATTATTATAGCATAAGTGACCAAACAGTAATAATAACACAATGCAACATGAAACCCCTCTGTCACCATTATTCAAGCTCTGAATGTTCACAACATGTGTTTGATTGAATTGTTTACAAGAATGAAACCAATGACTTTACACTACAATGGTTTGTTTTTGAAGTAAAGAAGAAAAGAGTATTTATTTGCTGAAGTCAGCAGGTCCTGCAGGACACACTGCATGTCTTTCACTTGGCTGCTTTTTAAATTTCCAAATACTGAGGTAATTCAGTAAGGAATCAGCTCTGGCTCCAAGTCGCTCCTCTTTGATGTCTTCTCTCTCCTTCTGTGTGTTCGGTTCAGGATCCAGTGGATTTAAAGCACGAGGCAAGACGTTTGAAGTCAAATCCACCTCTGGGAAGCTGCTTTTCTCCGCCAACGAGCAGGAGGTGGTGGTGGGCGCCGAGAGGCTCCGAGTGATGGGTGAGTGACCGGCCGGGCCCATCATGTCCGCTAAAAGGCTGAGCGCGTTGTCAGGAGCCAAAGAGTGAAATCAAAGTGGGTTCTGATGATCACAGGGTGTTTGTTTCTCCGATGCTGCAGAGTTGTTGCTGCGATTTTGACTTTTTGTTTGGTTGTGGTTGTTTGTGATGTTGACATCAAGGATCTTTAGATTCTTTGTGCAGTGAAGAGAAAAGGTAAAACTTTAACCTTGTCTCTTTATAACCTCTCAACATCCCTGAGCTGAAAGATTTATAATACCGCCTGAGTTCTTCATTTCTTAACATACCAAAAGTGTTTTCAATTGCTTAGTCTATTGGCTCAGCCTGACCTTTCTCTTTCTCTTTCTCTTTCTCTTTCTCTTTCTCTAAATGGATATTTTAGATTGTGCTTCATATAACTAAGAAAACAGAATCACTCAAAACACAACATACTTGTGTTGATTCATCTGCTGCCTAATGCTAAGCCAATTAAATCTTTCCTCTTCCATGGTGTTGTCTGCAGTTACTGAACTGGATGTTTATCAGATACTGCATCATTCAGTCAGTCTGATGTTTGATTATGAGGTCATAGCTGATTCATGTATATGAACAGTGGTAACACAACCTATGAAACAGCAACACTTAAACCGTACACACAGGAGCGCTTTTGAAGTTGTGGCTGCTGTGCTATGGTTGCTCTCTGCCATGGGATCTAAGACCTGTGGACACGTCATGAGTGGTTTATACTTTTTGTCTGTGTAGCTTTTACCCTGTTTTCACTTCGCTGTATGTCTTTGTTTTATCTCCTCTTTGTGATAGCTATGCTTTTTTAAAAGGTGCTGAATGAATAGCGCTTACTTTCTTTTCTCTCTGAAGTGTAATTTAATTATGACTCATTTTACCAACTGGAATTTTTTTGCTTTATCCATTACTATAGAAAATGTGCACACTGCACGCGTACACCACACTTCCGTAACTGAGCTGATGTGATGTGTCAACCTGACATAGAATAAATGCAAATTAGAAGAATGTAATGCTTATATTAGCATTATAAGCAGCCAGCAGTGAAGGGAGCAGGACTCAGATCTGTGCTGGTAGTACTCGTGTTTGATAGGAGTAAGATGACAACTAGCAAGAGAGGATGAGGAGGATTTCATATGTTTTTCAGAGCAAGGGAGAATTCAGGCCTGTAAAGGAGTTATGTGGAGAGCTCACGTTTGCCAACAGGACTCTGCAGGGAGAAGGTGACATGCAGTCCTAAGACAAATGAGTTTTATGCTCGTGACAGGAGATAAGAAGTGACAAAGCTGTCGGCCTTCAAGTGACACCACGGTGACAGATGATTTCCTGTAAAAGCAAAAGAGAGAGAGAGAGAAAGAAAGAATCTGCATACAATTTGAAAAAGACCCATCTTGTATCTACTGAGCTGATAAAGAACTGGCACAAAGTCTGATGGGAAATGTAGCCTGCCCACAGGAAGTGATGGGTTTAAGCTTAAGTCATAAGAAGATATCTGTCTATCTCAGGATTCTTTCTGGAGCTCGAGTAACAAATGGTTGATGTCAGCCAATCAGAAGAGAGGAGGCCCTGAGTCTTTCTTCTGATTGGCTGACTGTCTTCTGACCAATGCAAACAAGTTGAGATTTCAGGTGAAACACTCAGAGAAACCAAATCCTGCAAATGTTGAATGGTAGGTCCTAGTGGGCGGGGCTTGGTAACTGCTTTGTTGTGACATCATATTTATGTTACAGAAGTCCTGTGCAGGCTGTGTGCATTGGGCAGTGGCTTTCATACTTTCACAGTATTAATTTGAAGCTAGACCTGTGTTATAATCACACTACACGTGGACATCTACTTTCAAACCTTAATATTTTTCTTTTTTTACCACATGTCACAAGAGGGCTGCAGGAATTTGAATGACCTGGGTAAACCATGCAAATCTTTACCTTGTGCCATTTACATGGACAATTTGTATTACCTAAAACATTAAATCAAATATCATTTCCGTTGTTATCCAGGCTCTCTCCTGTCTTTAAACACATATTATCTACACAATGTGTATTTCTGAGACTTTAAGTGGTAGAGCCGTGAATGCTGCTTCTGCTTGAAAAACAATTAAAAAAGAGGTGGATAAGAGCTGTTGTTTGGACAATTGAGCACCTTGATGTAATGTGCAGCTCTCTGTTGTGCAGAGACATTGTATTGACTTACTTGAGGTGAAGACTAATTATAAAAAATAATTAGTTTTGTAACTTCAAAGCAACAGATAGACAGATTTCTGCTAAAGTGACTTAAGAAAATGACTTGTTTTGCCTTTTTCCAACACTCTACTGCTCGAAGAATATTCTCTGTGATTACACACTAAGATGCAATGGACACACAACTCTGTGACATATTAAAGAGTTATTAAATTTGCTGTTCAATTTATTAAGTAAGGGATAATGTAGTGAGCCAGTGGTAAACGTGTGGTTTTCATTTGGATGTGGCTCCGGGGCTGATACACCTGTGAACAATTTTTTATTCATTAGACTGCAAGTCATAAGAAGCTACCACCACTTTACCGGAGTGATGTGCTAGACTGACTATGGCTTTGATTGGAAGAAAGGATCTTGCTCCATTTCTTCCGATCTGTGGTGGACAGCGCCCAGTAGCTCCTCAGGCTGCTCTCACACCTGTGCCCGGTCACAGACATGATCTGGCCACTTTCAGGACCGGCCTGAGAGAGGAGCTGGATAGCAGTGCTTGTTATGCTGTGGTTGGTGTAACACGGTTGAAGTCCAGCCGTCATGCTTATTTGGCTTATCATTTGCCCGAGGAAATTGTGCCCCATCGGGGCGAGAGAAATATACTCATGGCCCTTGTCATCCTGTCTCAGAACAAAAGAGTCTCTTTTCAAGTCTCGTTTGCCCTCCCTCTCTCGCCTTGCCAAATGCAACTGTACATCAAACCACACTTTTCAGACCAGCCCGACAGCTGTACGCAGAGACAGCACCTCTGAGGACCTGAGAAGCTCCATATCTGTCGCTGAGATCGGGGGATGATGGTGACTAGTGTCCTTCCAGTTTTTTAGTCACTGATTTAAATACCCCGTTGCTGGATTTTTAAGGTAGTGCTGTTCATGATGTCAAACTTTGAGAAGTGTCGACATATACCAGCCCTGATTGCCATGTAACGTGGAAACGGAGTACTTTTCTAGGAAGGATAAAATGACCGCAGCACCTGGTTGAGGTTTTCTGCCCTGTACTTATCAAAATCTGTAGACATCTTTTTTTCAGTTACCCTGTCCTTAAAGACTGTCAAGGCCAATGACGTGCTCCGATTGGTGTTAATTTCATGTCTTACTTCTTCGATGTCATCGATCTCCTTGTTATCCAGGATCTTGTGTCTGATAAACTTCTTTCGCTTGTGTGCCTTTCCTTTGATTTTCCCTGTTTTCCAGCTTTCGGGTTGTCCATGAAATTGTCGGCCAATAACCCTGACTCCAGAGTTTCATTCTCACCAAATATATTGAAATTAATGTCACGAAAATACTCCATCTTTTTGAAATTATTATTAAGCATGGCCTCATATGTTGCCAGGGCGGATCAGAACAGCTTCCCAAGCAACGGTGTGTTATGCTTGGCAATGGTCTGTTATATAGAAATAACAGACCACAGAATGCAGCTATTGACCAATCAGAATGCAGCATTCAATAGAGCCGTGTAATAAGACATGAATAAGTCTAAGCATTTTTACCAACTTCCACGAACAAACACTGCTAAGATTACAGCTTACAGGACTGTAACTTTGTGATGTCACAACAAAGAAGTCACCAAGCCCCACCCACCTGGACCCACCATTCAGTCTTGCAGGATTTAGTTTCTGAGTGCTGAAATCTGCTCTATTTTTATTTAATCACTGAAAAGGTCAGCCATCCAGAGGAAAAGCATAGAGCCTCCTCTTTCCTGATTGGCTGACGGCAACCTGTCGAACTAAAAGAGGACACAAATATATGCACTTATGGATCAACACTTCAAAATGAAACACACAAGAAATGTAAAGTATGGGCTCTTTAAGCTTATATCTGACAATTCCTGTGGGCAGGCAACATCCTCCATCCGCCTTTTCCCCTATGAAGAGTAAAATATGGCTGTAATGGCTATACAATTCTAAAACTGAAATATTCAAACCCATGCCTCCATTAAATGAAAATATTCTAGATGCTGCCTACCAATGAGCCCAGTTAGTCGTGTAAAATATGTACAAGTGTAAGTAAATATGTCTGCAGCAAGAGACCTTTTCAAAAACACTTGTCCATGTTAATTAGGTCTAAAGAAATCTGCTGACCGTGCTCAACGAGGACAGATTTAATCATCACTTGTTCCTTACATTTTCTACATAGACTCATACAGCATGATAATTAGCAGGAAGAGAACTAAAATAACTTACAGTGAACATAATTTAGACATGAAATATTATAATACAGAATCTGCTCAATATTAAGCAAAAAGAAAACAATCTTTGATTCACAGTTTAATCCCCTTTTGAAGCAGTAAACCCTTTTTACATCCTTTTCCTTCATTTCCTCTATATATTCTTTTATTGCTTTTCTTTTCTTTCTTCCCTCCCACTTAAAACATCTTTTCTTGCTCCTGTTCCTGTTTCCTTTCTACCATCAGTCACCATTATGTTTCCATCTTCCTTCATTCGCCATCACTCATCCACCCGCCCACCCATTCATCAGTCCATCCATTCAATCTCCTTAATAGATAAACAGATATTTGAAGCGTCTCCCTCTTGATTAGGCTGTACATTTTCCACATTAAAGCTCCCATGGGTGCCATGTCTCCCTCTGTCTCTCTCAACCGCTCTCAACCGCTCTCTCTCGCTGACATTCTCGGGCGAACATCTTTCACAGCCGTCTGTGTCAGCAATTACTCTTCATCCTCGTCTCCATTCATTTACATCCTTTCCAGCCTTGTGGAGTCAGAGTTCATTACTGTCACACACCTGCAGTGCTCCTCCTCACAGATGGAAGGAAGGAAGAGGCGGGTGGGGTGGGAATAAGGACAGGTGGTGTTGTGAGTTGTTTTAAACTTTTCAGGGACTCTCTACTGATATCAGTTAGACCACAGACCCCCATTTGACTCAGGGTCTCCCTCAATAAGATTTCGGATTTTTTATTAGTTCTATTACATGGAGTGTTTGAACCCATGAGAAATATGTCCTTCCACTCTATCATCTATTAATAGTGGTCCCCTTTTTGCAGTAGGTCCAAAGGAACCCTCTCATGGACATCCAGACCCCTTTAAATGCTTGAATTTTATAGGGAAATTGTTGTTGCTTTGTTGTAGTGCACGTGGTGCACAACTGTGTAACTATAACTGCAGATATTATGCATGTTGTCAGAATGTTCTTGAAAAAATTCATATAAACACATAACGTGACGCTGTTTTTAGCTGTTTGACTCTGGCTTGTTGCTGCTGTCTCTTTCTTATTCTTCTTTGAATGACTTAATCCATTTAATAATATTTTAGGGACAAATCCCAAACATAGGTCGTGCCCTCTGGAGACAGATATGACAGAACCACACAGGGGGAAAAAAAATAAAAACAGAGTTGGCCAAGTTATAGCGGCTGACAATGCCACTGGGAGTCAAAGTGTGGAGAGAGTCAGAGAGGAAACACAGAGGGAGAGAGCAGCCAGTGATTTGGCAATTGCTCCATTTATCTCCACAGCCGTTTGATGAGGCTGCTCAGGGCTACGAGGCTAATCAAACACCTTGGCAACCGCTGCCTCAGCAGACACAGGCGGTCCTCCGCCTGTGAGTTCCCACAAGACTCAAAGTTTCTGTGTGAAGCACCGTAGTGTGTCCTCAGGTCTCAGACTATTTTCAATGCTGTGTTTTCTTCTTTGTATTTTCCCGTCTCTGAGTAACTGCTGCGAGTCTTAGCCTGAGCTGTAGTAAAATACTTGAATATCACACCCTTTATTTAATGAGTCAAAAGCCTCATCAAGTTTGAAAATCTCTTTTTGACAGTGACCATGCCAAGAGAGTGGCATATAACATGTGTATAAGATTACAACAATAAAGTGTGACTATAGAGTGAAACCACAGTTAATATGGAAAACAAAGTCAAGGATAAAAAACAATTATGGTGCAGGTACAAAAAAATTAGTCTCAGTCACACCAAGGGAGCTATTTTCTTGATCCCTACAAATCGAATTGAGTTTTCCCAAAGTGATCTGCTCGGACATTATCTGCTCCTTGTGTAAATTACTCCAGGATGAGTCCAGTTCTGTTTTTCTGTTCTTCTCTTGGGACCACCTGCTGTAAAAATACAGAGATCGAAGGCCATATTGATTTATTGATGTATGCACACAGATAAGAGGGAATGAGGCCAAGAATACATTTATATATAAAAGCAAGCTGAGAGTCTGTATAAACAGAAAAGGCTATTTAGCAGTGGCAGACACTGATGTGTTCAGTCTCCTCGGTCAGTAATAAAACACAAAGCAAAATGGTACATGACAGTTTCAACAATAACTGTTGTTTGATATGATCTTAACATGACACATGTGTACAGTAACGGAGCCAAAATCTCACGGTTCGAATGGGTGGGTGGCGGGGGTGGGTTCGGTATTTATGGTGCTAAGGAGCTGCATGTTTTATGAACCTGCAACAGTCTTTTGAATACACTGACAGATGTTGGTAGAACGGACAAATCGTTCATTTGTGGAAGGATGTTGTTGTTGTGCACAACAGAGCTGCCAGCTTCTTCAAGGACGGCCAGTTTTTTTTTTGGTGTTTTTTTTAAATTGCCCATTCTTTTGTCTTGGGTAAAAAGTGGGTAAAACACTCAGGCGGTGCACAAAAGTTTTATAATGTTAAGGAAAACCCTGTATATTTCTTTGCTCCTCATATTTCCACACTAGAGAACTTGTTCTATCTCTCCCCCTGCCAGCTTCACTCAGGTCACCTCACAGTATTGACTGACTGAGTGCAGTGCTGGCTCCAGGGCCAGAATCGCGCGTGTGTCTTTCCAAATTAAATCCAGGAAAGTCCAGGAAAATGACAAAATAATCTTTTCTTTTTTTTTTCATCAACCAATCCACAGTCTACAGTGGACAGTGATACATATGGATCAACAATGATCCATTGCACCATTAGTATACAGTGACTTTAACCCTCTTTAGATAAACATGAGCCTGATGTAACACAGTCTTAATGGAGTGGGTCACTCAAAGATACGTTGATGAAGCTTTCCAACTTTAAATGCCAGCTTTGAATACTTCACCTTTGAATACCACTTTCAGTTGGAGGCTGCCAGGGAATTTGGAAGTTAATTAGTAATTGTACTTCGTGCTGTAGAGTCTTTCAATATTCTATAAAAGAGAATCAGTTTGTTTTAACACAGATTAAGATGTCAACCTTAAATCTAGACACATAAAAATGCAAGTAGTAAAGGCTGTCTTAAAGAGGAACTATGTAAGTCCGGTTGCTTTTCCTCTGTTTTACTAACCCTCCTCTGGGCCAAATGCATTTGTTTTTAATGAAGCTGGCAAAACTGCAGTCCATGGAGCGGTGGATAACGGTATATAACACCAGGTATTTTGAGGTTTCCATTGTTTCCATTCTGTAGGTAATCAAAACCTGAAAAATTCAAAGTGAATCTGTAAAACAAAGTACATGATTAACAATAATCTTCACTCGTGTCATTGATGATCCCTCCCATTATGCCTGCTATGTATTCAAGATGGCGAATGTTGAGGGTAAGAAGTGTTGTGCGTGACTGTGTGCACCATCTGAGTACTTGCACCCATATACTGCAGTGCATGTTGTCGTACTTGTGGGTGTGATCATGCTTGTGGTCTCAAAATAGAGAGCGTGAATGTGGAAGTGTGTAATTTTAGACGCAGCATGAGCTTTCCTTTTCCTGGCAAGATAGTCTGTGTGGCTGTGTGAAAAGCGAATAACGACGACTGTTGTTGGAGCACAACAACATGCACAACTACTCTACATGAGAGGAGGTCAGCAGCATATTTCTGACAGGTAGAGACACCAATTTGTGTCCCTTAGCATATACTGAGTTATAGCCTCAACAGCATACAAGCTGCAGTGTTTACACTTGAGGATGCAACTGCTGCTCTTAAAGAAACACAAAAGAGTTTAATTTCAAGTACAAATGATTTAAGTAAGTATCAATCTGTGCACATGATCCTGTTCATCCAACACACATTAGTGGGAAAGCTGTTCAGACCTGAGGACGAGTGGCTGCCTCCTCCTTCATCCCTTTGACGTATGATGGGTCTGTGCAGGCTTATAAAGCTGCCACATGTCATTACTAAAGCCATCTCTCCTTCCCCACCAATAAAATACATAATTATAGCCTGCATATAACTTTAATTGGCCCAACTGAAGTCATTGGAAATCCATGATACTGCTATCATTGGCTTCATTATGGGCTTCTACAGCTATTTACAGTCCAGTCAGACAGGCTTACTGGCTCCCAGCAGACAGACGGTAAATGAGAACACAAACAGGGGGAATACAGCGATAGGCCGGGTCAAATCAGAGTTAAAATACTTTCATTTTTTTGTGTTTTGCTTCAGCCCATTTTTTGGCCGCAGATACGTTTGTCACATGGGAGCACGCGCAAAGAGCTGTGACACACAGACAATCACAGAAATGTCACATCCAATTTAGTCTTCTCTATAAGCAGTATTGCTCATGGGAATTTTATCTCTGTAGCAAAAAAATCAAAACAACAGACTCTTACTGGCCGGAAAACAGTAAAACTGTTGCCTGAAATACTTCTTCTTTGATCCACATGGGATCAACACGGCCATGAACGATGTGCGACAGCCGAACCGCATCGTGATAATTTTTCTAAAAAGACGTGGATCAAACTGTGTGGAGTTTTCTGGGTAATAATCTTATTTCATCTGCACCATTTTCACAAACTATTATTTAAACAAATAAAATGACTCAATAAATAAGAATAATTAAAAAAAAAGGTACAGGTCATCACAGCTATTCATACACCTCTGATATAATGTTTGTTTTAATTATTCCAAAAACTGATTCCTTTCGCCAGTATTAATGGTCTGTTAATGCAACACAAAACACATCTGTTTAGGCTTTAACCTTTGTCATTATGCTCTTAGCTTTTCTTTGAATTTCATCTCGTATATGATTGTTTCTACATGTATACAGTATGTATACAGTATCATTGTGTGTCTGTTTGTGTGGACTGCTGAAACACCTTTTATAAGCACTTTGTGACGTTTGTCTGTGAAAAGTGCTACATAAATAAACTTTTACTATTGTTATTATTATTCCATTTATTTAGGTCTGACTTTTTAAGATCTCTTTGCCCTCCTCTTTTTTCAAATCTTTTTGGATGTAGGTTGGTAAAGTTATCTTATGTCTTTGTCCTAAATTTGCAGAATACTATAATCTATAGTTTTGGAAATTCAATGACTCTACCTGAGCAAACAACGTGTTTGATGTGATGATTTACTGTTAAGATCTTTAATATAATAATCGAATCTGCTTTCCCGGGCAGCTGCCGCATATTTCTGTCAAAAAGAACTTGCTTAAGAGACTAGTTGGAAGTAATATGAAAATGAGAAGCTAATAATAGCCGTGAACGCTTGTTGAACCTATCCATCCTGAATCTTGGGGCAATTTCATGAAAAAAAAAAAAGAAAAAAAAATGTAATCCTTCATGTGGGATGGCATCCAGAAAATTCTCTCTCAGTGCTGCTGCTACCAGGTCCTGTGGGTGTGAGTTAAATAAAAAGCTGAGGTGCAGCAGCCTGGTGCTGGAGCAGAGGTTTGTAAGTCACTGGGTCAGCTGATATTCCCTCAGCATATTTTCCTGAGGGCTGCATCCCACTCAGACCAGCCCCGAATCAAACTCCACTTCCAAAATAAGCACTGCTCATCCATGCGTTGCGTTCACGCTGTTTCTTTCCCCCTCTGAGCTCAGGAGGAAACCGCAGAGCAGCCCACTGTACTGATAAATACAGTATACAGCTTAGAGCAGCCAAGGCCAGAGGTATTTAAACTTTTAGAGGCAGAGAGCCCAGAGGGAGAGACGCAGGAGTCACCTTGGGGCTGGGGATCAGAGTCGTGTTAACACCATTGCTCAGGAGAGAAGCAGCAGCAGGAAGCCAGGTGGTGGCTAATGCAACACATGATGTTTATTTTAATGAACATAACTGGATAGCCCATTCAGGACGACTCTGGCGGCTGATACTGGTACAGAAGAGACTTTAGAGAAGTGAGCAAAGGGGAGGAGGAGGGGGACAGAGGAAGGTAATTGGGAGAGCCCCCCCCCCCCTTCCTCTGCCTGAGATGCGCTATCAGCAGCCAGTCTGCTTTGATGCTCACACTAAGTAATTACCACTCCACATTACGGCGTTCGCTCTCTTTTATATTCTGCAGAGGCAAATCAAGGATGACTGTGTGATCACAGAAAAGCATTGTGAGAGAGAAAGATTTTCATTTTTCCTGCTTGTCTGCTTTTTCAAATAAGAATCATTTTACTTGGAGACACTGCGTCTTCCCTGGCAGACTGAGATCAGAGGCTGCTGGCTCTTCGGTGAAGAATCACAATCAGCGATTAAGCCATGTTCAGGTTTGGTCTCATTTACAACTTCAAAACACATTTTGTTACATGGGCACAGATCAAAATAAATTCCTGAGAAGCTGTTTCTGATCTGATAGCTTTTTTGAATGACCATGTGACTGCTAAATACTGTTTCATAGATGCATAGAGACTCCAGAGGATTGTCTACAGTGAAAACTTCTCCATTTCTCTGTTGTTGTTCACCTCATTTCCTGGGTCAGCGGCTTTACTATGAATATATCATTCTCTGCACAGGTTCAAGTTAGACCAGGGCCCATATTTGATCATATCTACTATTGCAATAATTCCCACCATTATCTTTTTTTTTTTATATTTAAATTATTTGTTTTATTTTTTTAAATACCTTAAACATAAAATACTACACTGAAATTACACATGAAAAACTCCCGAAACATAAAAGTAAACACAATGAAGGCTTAAAAGAAACAATATAATTAAATAAATAATAAACATAATAATAAATTACAAAAAATCTACATATTTTGCATATGTAACAAAAACAACTATCAAAATGTCAAATATTGATTATACACAATATTTGACATTTTGATACTTGTTTTTGTTCCTCGTGAAATATAAGATACAGTAGTATAAATAATTATCATTTATTATCAGGCACGATTATGTATTAGGTAATGAGTTAGTAATGCAACTGAAACATTTAATATAACATTGTAATTAAATAATTTTTTCAAGTGTATATCTACATATTTTGCTCATATGTTGTTAGGTGGAATATCTAAGACCTGAAAAATAAAGCACAATAATATTATAAATTTTTTTAAAAAGTGTGATGACGTGATATTTGGGCTTAATTGTATTGAGATACTGCATTTTGAATATCAACCAAGCCTAACTACGTCTCTGTAAAAAAAAAAAAAAACACATGGCTTCAGTGACTTCAGTATGAGCTCACATATTTCCTTCTTAAATTAGCAATGGATTACTGTGTGAACATCAGGTAGCATTGTTTACCTCAGTGTTTGAATGTTGAGAATAGCTTGAAGCTGTAGCAAGATGGGAGGCACTACTAAATCACTGGAGTACTTCTTTTACTTTTTTCATTTAAATATTGTGCTGTAACCAAATCATTATCTAACCGAGCATGATTAGAGAGTCTCTTTTTTAACTTCCCAACCAAAGTAAAATGACACCACAATGACTCAGTTCCTCCGCCTCTGCTGTGCAGAATATCCTGCCAAATTTAAGCAGCGAACACTCTGAAGTGGGACTGAAGTAGCATCTCCCACCCCGATCCTTCAGGGGCCAGTCTGTGGATGATCCACAGAAAGCGAGATCAGAGTCAGAGTCAGAGTTTCAGATGGCAGATGGAGGAAAGCATGCCATACTCATAACTCTTTAATAACCTCTTTGTATAATGTAACACTCGAAACTGAAAAAGAGGATAAAAAAAACATTAAATATTAAAAAACGACTTAAGAGGGGAAGAAAGTATGAGAAGCCATTTGGGCCAAAATTGAAGACTTCACATGCACATAAATATCTACTCCACATAAATACTAACTCATAAATACTCCTGCATCTCTGTATGGATAAACCAACATATATCACTATTTTTAAGGATTTTTTTCCTTGTAAGCTCAACGTTAGTGTCTCTTTTTATTTATCGCCATTTATCTTTTGCTTGGCTACATTAAGTAAATGTCTGTACCTCACCCGATTCTTGAGTTAAAATAAAGTTTGACTGAATGAATATGCATGAATGTCTATGAAGTTTTCCATTTAGGCCCTGATGACCTGTCATAAGAAAAAGCTGCGTGTTGCCCTGAAAGGCACAAATAAATTTTTAAGTGACGTGTTTTCCCAGTGCAGAGAACCTCTGGTTGAACTCTATGAAATATCCCTTCTTTTTTTATGTTTTCTGTCTGAACTATGACTGTTCCTGTGT